>RJWJ010046990.1:0-11137 GCA_004363605.1 Indri indri
GCAACTGTGAATTGTGCTGCAATAAACATTTGAGTGCAGGTGTCTTTTTGATAAACTGACTTCTTTTCCTTTAGGTAAATACCCAGCAGTGGGATTGCTGCATCAAATGGTAGGCAGACTTTAGTTCTCTGAGGAATCTTCATAATTTTCCATAGAGGTTATACTGATTCGTAGTCCCACCAACGTTGTATAAGTATTCCTTTCACTCTGCATCCATGCCAACATCTATTGTTTTGGGACTTTTTAATAAAAGACATTCCAACTGGGGTAAGGTAATATTGCATTGTGATTTTAATTTGCATTTCCCTGATGAACTCAAGCATTACAAATGCAATCCATGTAACCAAAAACATTTGTACTCCCACAATACTTTGAAATAAAAAAGTCACAATATAAAACAAAATATTACAAACAAAGGTGCATACAAAGCATAAAACTTTTTTTTTTTTGCCCAAGATTTATTTTATGTGCATGCTTAGCTATTGTGATGGGTTGAATGGTGGCCTTCCAAAAGAGATGCCTACAGAGAACTTGTGAATATGAACTTATTTGGAAAAAGAGTTTTTGTAAATGTAATTCAGGAAAGAGAGATGAATTAATATTGAATTAGAGTTGACCCTAAGTACAATTACAATTGTCTTTATAAAAAGAGAATAAGATACAGAGGGGAAGGCCATATGAAAACCAAAACAGACATTGGAGTTATGAAACCACAAGTAAAGGAATGCCTGGAGCTTCCAGAAGATGGGAGAATTCTGGAAGTATTCTTCCCAGAGCCCTTGGAAAGAGTGCAGTGCTACTTTCATCTTGATTTCTGAATTCTAGCCTTTAGAACTGAGAATAATCTGTTGTTTGAAGCCACCAAATTTGTGTTAATTTGTTAAAGTAGCAGCCCTAGGAAACTAACACAGCCACTCAATGCTAGAACAACAAAGGAGAAGTATCATTTAATTTTCCTTTTCAGAATTCATAATTGTTGGAATGTAGGGTCAGTGTAAGATTTTGAACTGATTCTAGAACCATGTCTTGTATTCAAATATAATTTTGTTGCTTATCCAGACTACAAGGAAATAATAAAATAATTCAAAACTACAAATGAATAATTTGAAGTATCCTACCAAACCTTAAGAAGCATTTATATTTCATGATAAAAGAAAACTTAATTTACATTTTTAATTTAGTTTCTATGTGTGGAAGGAAATATATGATTTGAAATAGATGACATTTTGCTTTCAAACCACATATTATCTCATTCTCTAAAAGTTTATCCTTGTCATTAATAATTTAGAGAATGATGTTTTACTACTCATTCTTATATTTTTATCAAGAAAATTTAGGTCAAAGAATTATTAATAAGGGTAATGTTTCATATGGAAGAGTTTCATAGTCAAAATAATATTTGACTATTTTTTGAAATTTCTCAATGCACAGTCAAGGATAAATGAATCAGAATTGTCCTTGAGCTATGTCTATTGTTCTTCCTCCTTGGCTATTACTTGCTATCCAAAAATCAGTATGTGGAATGACTATGCAGACAGCTGACCAGTAAAAGAGATGATGGTCTCCAGCTGTGATGAGAGGAAAGGGAATTAAAAGATAATAAATGAGAATCTACTCATTCCTGTGTCAAAATATTTTAAAATTAATGCTATTATGATCTATTCTTATATGCATTAATGATGCTAGTGAGCATAAATCTTGGGCATGAGTCAAACAATTGAAATCATCTATATATATGTCCAAATTTAATTATAGCAGACTCTGGGATGTTTGAAACAGAGAATTTCAGAATTAAAACAATTGGATTGATAAAGTTTTAAACAATGTAGATTTATTAGATAAATTTAGTTTTTTAAAAAAATATTCAAGAAAAAAAATGAAAAGGAAAGAGAAGAAAACACACCAGGTCTGCTGTAATCTTATTAGAAAAATGTTTTTTAAGGTTCTTATAAGCCTTAAGGCAGAGGAATATTGCTGACTAGGCTGTATGAGCCAGATAGTGTAGTTTTGGAGTCATGGCTTTGGACTGATTAGTTTGCATATCAAAGGCATGCTACACGCTGAGCCTGTTACTACCTCTCAGAAGTGGCCAGCTCCAAGAGAGGCAGTCTCTCCCCAGCCAGAAATGTTTTTAATGTCATAACATCATAGTATGCAGAAAATAAAAATACATGTATAAATAATACAATAGGGCATACTCATTCTTACAAAGTTTGCATGTAGCCCAGTACAAGCCATTGAGTCCAGCTTAACTGAGGAAGACTTTTGGCTATGGCATGATTATTCTCTATTATTTATGACAGAGACTTTAAAAGCGGTTTTCACTCTGTAGAATGCCAGCTCTTTTTTCATTTTCTATGTTTTCTTTAGCAAAAAAAAAAAAAAGATGACGATGTATTTGCATATCCGTCATTACCTATTGAGAGAATGTTATTCCTCGGTCAAAGTAAAAATTTCATAGACTAAAAGCTAGTGAGACAGATGCATGACTTTTAGCTCATCAACCTCATAAAACTCTTTGGTTAACTCCCACCTCTATACCCTATGTTTCACAATAAGACAGTGTGCTTCTAAATGTATCTAACTATTAATAATATGTGTTTAAAATAGAAAGAGATTAAATAAAATATTATTTATCCTCAAATACGTGCAGGAATCTAACGGAAACTATCATTCATGCTTCCCGTAGCCATGCCCTTGCCTAGTCCTTGTATAGCCCATGTATAGTATGTATATGTAAGAGGTCTGTTCAGAAAGTATCCAGCCATGTACTATGAAAAATAGACATTTATTGAAGAAGATACAAGATACAAGAAATATTGTACATGGGACAATGATATCTCGGTCCCCTTCAAAGTAGGCACCTTGGGACCTCACACAGTTCTCCCAGAGTCTTTTAACCTCACCCCTACATGTTCAATATTCTCAAGTGTTCTGCTTGTTGCAGGCCTTCCAGAACATGGATCAGTTTCAACAGATTCTCAACCATCTTTGAAGCATTTGTGCCACACTTGTGTTTCCGCTGCACTCATTGCATCGTCCCGAAAGCCTTCTGAATCATCTGAATAGTTTCCACAGAGGAATGTTCAAGCTTATCTTAAAATTTGATGCAGATTCATTGCTCTGCTCACACAGCCATTTAGAATGTGATGGCCACACAGTGCACATGCTCACTTAATGGCATCTAACACCTCACTGACTAGTACAGGAGGTCATCATTATTCACGCATTCCAGTGCATTTCAGTCCACTCTCCTTGGCTGCCAGGTTACATCGATGTTGTGCAAACCATTCTGGTTATATTAACAATGGCTAGACACTTTCTGGACAGACTTTATATGTGTGTGCATGATGTTTTATTATTACGATAATTACATTATGAAATATCATGCTGGTTTAAAATTCAAATTCCATTGTTAATTCTATATACAAGAGACAGTAGTAAAATTTAAAGTCTACTTTTCCAAGATAATTTATAAATTTTATGTTTTGTTGATAATTACTGTAAACTTGAGTGCGCTTGGTTTTATTTTTTCTGTTTGTTTTAGAATTTGGTCCAGGAGAAGTTTCGTCAATAGAATAGTGGAAAAATTTGCCTACATAGGCTCATAAGTAGGAAGCAGGAAGTAAAGCTATTGGTGGGAAAAGGACTCCTCATAATGTAGAATTAAGTAATTTGAAAAGACTAAGCAACATTCTTCTTCTATAGTAAATGTTTGAGATAATTCAAGTGGATATGTAGGAAATTTGTAGTAATATACTTGGAGAAATAAAATATTGAATACTAAGGACACTTTTGCCCCTAAGGAGTTGTATGGGGACGGTAGGAGCAGCAATAATAGGACAGTGGTGTGGTCATGCAGATTACAAGAAGCAGCAATGGAGATCACGAAGTTTCATTATGTCTTCACTTCAATGCTAAGCCCAATAGGCAAAGAATCAGAAATTTAGCGTGAAATATTTGGAAAAGTTTGTTGTATTATGTGATAGTGTTAGAGAACGGGCAGGGAGGGATAAAAGAGAAGTTCCACTTGTTGGGGCCCAGAAACTGATGCCCCCAAATATGACACTTTGACATGCTGAACTGGAGAAGAAGCCTCAATGTCTTTGTGACCTTCCCTCTCCCCTCCTGTTCCTCAGTCCTCTGTCACTCCCATAGTACAAGATGAAGTCGTTCTTTGATGTTTCTTTAGCACCTAAAGTCTGAACCCACCCAAGAACCAATTGACCTCTATTTCCTTCCCTGAGTTTTCACTGAATGAATTCATATCACAGGAAGAAAGATTGTAGTCTGTCAATAACCTGGGCAGACTTTTGTCACAAACCATTGTCTGCTCTGCAAGCCCAACAGACATTATACCTGGCCATTGTATAATATGTTCTCTAAGCCCACTGAATTTCACTAAAAATCATTTTACACCCTCCTAAAATCTTCCACACTTCCTCCTCTCCTTTTCCCCTTTAACTTTCCTCTTACCCCATTGGGTTATGGGGTACTCACTTCGTGATATTTTTCCTCATGCATGCTGGTAAATTTGTATGTGATTCCTCCTATTAATCTGCCTTTAGTGTGTTGATTTTTCAGTGAATCCTCAGAGGAGAGGGGGAAGTTTTTTATTGGCCCCTAGACACTCAGCAGTGTGATACCCCTTCTAGACCTCTTCATACGGCATGCTCCTAACTGGTGCCAAGGTTGAAGATTGATATTTATGAATGGGGTTTCATGAGTCCCTCTTGATGCCAGTATCATAATTTTTCACCTCCTCATCTAAAGCATTATTTTTGCTACTTGCACCTAAGAAATTCCATGAAGAAGAATGGAGAAGAAGAGAAGAATTCCTCAGCCTAATCTAGCTTTGGATATGACTGGACTCTCACACATACATACATACGTATAGAAAGAATGGGTATCCTTGATATGAAAATAAATCATCTTCCCTCTTACTGCATTGCTCTTTCTAGGGTAAGACACACTCCTCACCATCATGACCATGGTTATTTCTTCCTGTCTACTTCCCCTACCAGCTCCTATAACAAGAACAAAACTTTAGAATCTGATTTGTGACAACTTGAAAATAGGTAGAGTCCTGCTATACCAGTAACCAGGGTTAAACATCACAGATCAAGACCATTTAGGTCTTCTTATTTTATTTCTGATCCAGTTGATAAAGCTCATCAAATGTGGTACAATTCCATTTTTATTTCCAGCTTCACTTTTATCTGCAATGAAATCATCTAGTTAAGTTAAAATTTGCTTCACAAATTTGGTCATTTAGAGTCAAGGGAAAGAAAGAAGAAAACCTCAATTAAGCCCTCTTGACCTAGTTATATTCTTTAATTCAATATTTATCAGAGTTCTGTTCTAGATGATATATACTTACATAAATATTAAGGATATGATGCTTTTATTTCAGCAAGAGAAAGAAATGGTGAAGGATAAAGCAATAATGAAAATAAATAATAACCATCTAAACTGGCATTATTGTGTTATATGATTAGGGCTGTTTTTATTTATATTCAAGCATAATACACATAATAAAAATAGGTATTTTTTACTCACATATTCTAAAGGAATTGTAACCTTTTATTTCATATTTAACAACTTGGCAAAACATTTCAATGGAGCAGAATATCAATGGTCATATTCCTGAAAATATATTTTAATGAGTACCTGGCTATTTCCAAATAATATTTTTAAAAGTGTTTTCAATCAATAATATTTGTTTTTATATAACCTTCTAGAAGATATGATTGTACCTCTATGTTGACCAAATAATTTGAATGACAAATGAAAATTTCAGTTAAACATCTAAATTTTTCTTTAGAATTTAATATACTAATACTCCATATAGCCATCCATTTTCTTTTAAATTCTAATATCTCTGACATAATATTTTTAATCATGGTGAATCTCTTATGCCCTATGTTATCCCCACTGAGCATGTTTTATTCTCAATGGTTATACCCTGGTTGCACATTTGCTGATTTTTTTCTGGCAATTCACTGATTCCCAAATAAAGAATTCCTTTGTCCTCTTTTTCTTGGCTTTTCTAACATGAGGTTATTACTCTAAACCTAATCTGCCTTTACTTCTTAAAATTTTGCTAAACAGCCTGACACTTTCTAATCCTTGTTTAGGTCTATCTATCATTTTATGACTTCCTTCTTTACAACTTTGGTTCTCTACAGTCCTTATGTCTAAATTATACCTCTGGCACAGTATTATTAACAAGTTCAGAGTCTTTGCTGTTTTTCTGAATTTTACTCTTTCCTTTATCTTAAAGCACTAAGTTTTACTCTTAGCCCTTTACCTTTCAGTTTTGATGCTCAATTATCTTATTGTCTTCATCTATTCTGCTTTTTCCTGCTTCCATTAGGAAAGTTCACAGCATGATTGTAAACCTGTAACCATTATTTTACTTCTATCCTCACTTATGAAAAAGTCCACATTCAACACAATCTGATCAAAATCACATATAAGAATCATAATGTTCTAGTCAAATTTAAGAGTCCTTAATTGTGGATAAATAAGCTAGAAGCTACATTGAAATTTCAAAGTAAAAAATGCATAAAGGTATCATAAATGTGAATTTATCACTAAATAAATGTGTTGGACTACACTAGCATTAAAAGTACCACAGTAGAAGAAAAGGATTGATGAAGAAAAATGGAAAATTTTATAACAATAGAAAGCAAATAATAAAGATGTTTTAAAAGTCTATGTTTGTATGCACCTTACATTACAGCATGGCTTCAGATATTTAAAGAGAAAGTAACAGAAGTTTGGAGGAAACTAGAAAAAAGATGCAGTATAAGTAATAGACAAGAATACAAAAAAAGATATTTAAACAATATGATTAACATCTTTATGAAATTGATATATCTCCAATATTTTCCATAACTAATATCACCCTACAAGTTGGATTATTAAAAAATTTAGCCCTGGAATTAAGAAAGAGATGAGAATGTTCCATATCACCATCTTTACTTCAAATTGCTTTTTAAGTTTTAACAAGTATAAAAGACAAAATGGAAGACAAAATTTATAAAATTAAAAGAGGAAAACTAAACTTTACTCTCAAATTACAAATACATTTGATAATATAATCTGCATAAAATTATACTTAATATAGCCTTTTTAGCTTTAGATTTTGGTACTAATTATTTGCACTTTTTTACATTTAATACATACACATTGATACAAAAATAATAAATTTTTTATTTCTTCATTTCTGGAAAAAATTTGTGTTTTCTATTTTCTCTTTTCTTTTAATTTTTATAAATTTAGGGGCTACAAGTACAGTTTTGTTATATGGTTACACTGCATAGCGGTGAAGTCTGAGCTTTTACTGTAGCCATCACCCAAATAATGTACAGTGTACTCATTAAGTAATTTCTCATCCTTCACGGTTCTCCCATCCTCCCACCCTTCTGAGTCCACTGTTATTTCATTCTCTATGTCCCTGTGTCCACATTATTTAGATCCCACTTATAAGTGAGAACATTGGAGTATTTGACTTTTGACTTTATGTTTCTGAGTTGTTTCACTTCAGATAATGGTCTCCAATTTCATCCATGCTGCTGCTTAAGACATGATTTCATTCTTTTTATGGCTGAATAGGATTCAATTGTGTGTATGTATGTCTGTACTTAGACTGTGAAATCTCCCCAGGCCACAAAACTCCCTTCCTGAAACAAAAACTACAGCTCCCAGTCCACACCCCTCCTGATCCATTCCCATGAAGGAGAGGGGATGTCCAAATTCCACGACTATGACCCTAGCCCACACCAAATTGTCCTCCGTTCTGGCCACTGGGACTCTTCGCATACCACACTTGCCTCAGTTTTGGCCATGGGGGCTGCTCCCTCACTCAAGATTCAATTGTGAATCTCAGAAGCCTCTTCCAACTAGTGCCTGCTGCTCATGTTGGTAGGCAGATTTCTACACAGCTCTGTTAGATAGGATCAGGAATGGCCTCCTTCTATCAGCATGAGGAACTCAGACCATGTGAAAAGAACTTCCCCATGTGACTCCTTCTTACAGACTCCCTACTGTTCCTCAAGTCATATCTAACACTTGGTAGGGTCAAGAAGAATCCCTGTGGCCTAAATTGTCTAGGTTCCCAGTGGGAATCTGTATTGCAGAGACAGTCTCTTCCCCTCCCACGCTCTGGAAACTCACAATTTTCTGCTGAATCAGCAGCATGAGCTGCTGCCTGCCATATTTTTGAAGATATCCAAAGTTTATTTCAGATTTTTGTTGAGCTCCTTTGTTCTTTCTTGGATAAAAGTTCACTGAGTTCATCTCTACACACTATTTTTCTATTTCTAAGTGGCTGAGGCATATTAGCAAAGCCTCTAATCTGCCATCTTGGATAAAAAAAAAAATAAACAACCAAAAAACTTGGAACCATTTTCTCTTTTCTCCCATTCTGGACTTTCAGTAACACTAAGACCATCCAATACCATCCCAAGGGTGTCAGTGGTATTGTTTATTGCTTGTTTGTTTGTTTGTTTTTCAGGGTTTTTTTTTAGCTTTCTTTGCTTCAGTCTGGATAGCTTCTATTGACCTGACTACAGGTCTGATTAAGCTTACCCAATAAATTCCTCATCTCAAACAATGTATTTTTTCAATTCTAATATTTCTTTCCTTCTTTTATATAATGTTAATTTCTAATCTGAATGTTTTCCAATTATTTATTCATTGTTTATTGTTACCTTTAAAACTTCAAGCATATTTATACCAGCAGTTTTTTAAATTAATCCATAATATTACATATTTATGGGGTATAGTATGATTTTTGAAACAAGTAGGCAATGCATAATGATCAAATCAGGATAATTAGCATATCTATCACTTCAAACATTTATAGTTTGTTTGTACTGAGAATGTTCACAACCATTTCTTGTAGCTATTTGAAAATACACAATAAATTACTGTTAACTATATTTACCCTACAGTGCTACAGAACACATGAATGTATTCCTCCTATCTACCTGTAATTTTGCATCCGGTGATCAATATCTCATTACCCGCCCCCTAACATTCCCAGCATCTAGTGACCATTTCTCTACTTTCTACTCCTGTGAGATCAACTTGTACAATAGCAGTTTTAACGTGCTTATCCGCTAATTCTCTTTAGTTGTCTATGGGTCTGTTTCTATTGACTCTTTTAATTTGTAGGGCTACAGTCTCCTACCTCTTCACATGTCTAATATTTTTCTTGTGTATTGGAAACTTGGAATGTTATATTGTTAGCAGTCTGAATTTTGTGGCTTTGTTGAGTGTGCCTACCCCGTCTCCTAGAGCAGTGTGTCTTAGCCTCACCACTACTTTTATTCTGCAAGATTTTTTGTTTTATGGGCTGCCCTATTCATTGTAAACTATTTGGGAGCATCCTAGGCCACTACCCACTAGATGTCAATAGTACTTTCCACGTTGTGACAACCCAAAATGTTTCTAGACATTTCCAAATGTCCCCGTTGGACATAATTGTCCCTGTTTGAGAACAGTGGTTCATGGTAAAGTAGGCTTACTTCTAAGGTATGGTTTTTCTTGGGTCTCAATTAAATGCATAGTATGTTCCATCAGATCCTTTTACTCTAGTTGATTAGAATTCTAACTTCTCCCAGCCGTGTTCATCCTCTTGCATCTCCATCCAGCTCATAGGCTGTCAGTAGCTATTTTTAATTAAAACCCATAGATCTGTGCATATGCAGCTTAGTATTTATTCAGTGAAAGTCTTGAGGAGACTCCTATTCAGATTTCTTGAGTTATTTCTTTTTTTCAGATTCGCTTTCTACAGTCCCCTGTTCTTAAAATTCCAGTTACCTCATCGGCCCTGAACTCGTATCTCTATTTCCTCTCCCAAGCAATACTGCTGCTTTCTAATTTGGCTGCATTTCCCTGTCCTGTGGTTTGGAAATTGCCTCTTGACCGAAATCTGGGGTGAATGTGAAGCTCACCCTATGTATTTCCCTTCTTCAAGAATCACAGTCCTGTACTGGATGTCCTTCAATGTCTAAACATGGCTTCTGTATTCTACAGTTTTACAGCTGCTTACAGCAGAATAGTAAGACTCATACATATTGCTTCATCATGGTGGGAAACAGACCTATACATAACTTCTAAATAATGCATTTAGTTTTCAAAGAAATATGAAAAACATTACTTTTTATCTCATCTATTCTACCATCCACTTTCTCCAGCCAAATTTCATACCACCAAAAAGAAATAGCCCAACTCAAAAGTAAAAATTCATTGAAAAGAAATTTTCAGGTTAGTTTTTATGTAGCTAACTAAACAGTTAATTTTTTAAACAGAGCAAACCAATATTCATAATTAACACACAAATTACTCTATAGTTTACAGAGTGATTTCACATATATTACTTTATTGGAATTTTATAACAACCATGTAAGTTATAAATCACAGCCACTAGATAAAATATGAGAATGTGATCATTATCGCTTTCATGATTTTTATCATAATTCATATTGTAAAGGAGGAAGTTAGACTTGAAATGTGTAAATTACTTAGTTGAAGGATAGAACCAAAGCTTATACCCAGTTTTGTCATGGAATATGTACTTTTCTTTCTCCATATTAACCATGCATTACTGTAGTTTTTCCACAAGCTAAGAAGCTATGGTATACCTCTCATGTTTTATATCAGAGTAGAAATATCTAATGAATATTTAGATTAATTGAAGACATGCAAGATTGTTTCACATTATTAAAGAGATTGAATACCCATTATGCATTACTCCTAATATACCTTATTCATATATGGCTACCTTCCTCTTACCCCTAAACATCATTTTAAATCCTAGAGTAGAATAAATATTATAAAAGGACACAAACAAAGAGAGCAAGAGAAAGAGAAATATTACAGGTATTTCTGCAGCTTTTTTTTTGTTTCTCAAGAGTTTCATGAAACGAGACATCTCTAGGATACATTAGAGTGGAATTTCAATTCATTCTTAACAAACCACATTGTCTGTCTACAGTGGGTGAAGGAAGTGAGGCATGTACATTTCTTGATTTCTTACTATCTGGCAGTGTACTAAATGTCTACTATACATTAATTCACTTAGCCATAGGTCATAGAAGGCACTTTTACAAGAGATGAACAAGCT
>RJWJ010046991.1:0-11146 GCA_004363605.1 Indri indri
TCTGTCTGCCCAGAAAATGTGATTCATCTTTCAAGACACAACTCAAACATCATAAGGCTTTTCCTGACATGTACCCTTCCTCCTTATTATGTAACTCAACCTCTTTCTCTTTTGGGTCCCACTCCACCCTGTACGGATGTCTCACATAGCATCTACAGCATTTCATTATGTTTATTTATGTGCCTGGCCAGCCTGGAACATGGTTTTGTAGATGAATGAAGATATCCGTCTCTCTACAAAACTGCAAAATCCCTCAAGTCAAGGACTATGTCTCACTCATCGTTGTCTCTCCAGTGCTTAGCAGAATGTTTGGGCCATATTAGGTGCTCAATAAATGTCTGATTAATTAATCAATCCTCCCTCTAAGTCTTGAACTACCACTGTTTCCTTCCCTGGCTCCTCTTTCTCCTTCTTGCCCTTTGGCAAGATCTTTGATCATGGTCTAACTTTTTATCTTCCCTTGTTTTTGCTCCTGAATATCTCTCAAATCCATTGACATGTTTTCATCTCTCTACTGCTGCCATCCTAGTTCAAGCTACAATTACTCCTCAGCTGGATCACTGCAGTAATATCTTTTTTTCCCTTTAAAATTATTAAAATGCTAATCTTCTCTGTATCATCCCAATTTTAGTATATGTGCTTCCGAAGCGAGCACATGGATCATTGCAGCAGTCTCTCAGCTGGTCTATTCATATCTATTCTGGCTGTCTTCCAATCCATTCTCTCTGCCCCAGTTTTAGTGATTGTTCCAGATGAAGATCTGATCATGTTGCCCTTGTTTAAATACCTTTAGTATAGATACACCCACTTCTCTTACAATAAAGATGAAAGTTCTGAGAGACTGGTCCCTTCCTGCCTCTTCAACCTCATCCTCAAAATGTTCCACCCTCTACCCTGACTCCAGTGTCACCTTACATGGAGGTGAGATGAGGTGACCTCCACCACTTCCTTGCTATTGTCGCACTAACCTTTTTTCCTTTCTGGTGCAGGACTTTTGGACATTCTGTTCCTCTGAACTTTCCCTCCCTCTTGGTCTAATGGAATTCCAGCTCACACTTCAGATTTCAGCTTAAGTGTCTTCCTCCAGGAAGGCTTCCCTGGTCCCCTTCCCCTGCGTCATAGGCATACACAGCATTGGGTTGCACTCCTTCACAGCATAGGTAGTAACCACAATTTACCACTTCTTTGCATGGTAAGGGCCTTCTTTACTAGTCTGAAGGTTCCATGAAGACAGGAAAAGGAAATTTTTGCTCATGATATAATATCCTCAGAGCTTAGAATAGTACATGACACATAGTAAATGTTCAATAAATGTTTTTGGAGTGAATGAACAAAAAAATGAATTCTTTCAGCCAATGAGGATCAAAGACTTGAAGTTAATCATTGACTCTCCCTGCTGTTTTATTCCCCATGTCCAGGCCCCAAGTTGTATATTCTCCAATCTTACCACACCTGTGGCTTCCTTCCCATTCCTGCTGCCCACACACTTACTAAATGATACCCAGAATATCACGATACCCCTAGCTTGTTTCCTTGTCTTTTTCTTTACCCATAATTTATCTTATATGGTATTATATAGTCTTTCTTAAAGGCCATTTTTATCATGTTACATTCCGATCAAAAATATTTAGTGGGATGCCACTGCACTCTACCCAGGGCGACAGAGCAAGACTCTGTCTCAAAAAAAAAAAAAAAAAAAATTGGTGGTTTCTTAATACTTTAAATATATATTTTGCTTGGATTTAAAGTCCTCCACCATCTGGCTGTAATCCGTCTATGTAACTATTTTCCACCTCCCACCCTCTCCAAATGCCCCTCTCTTGAACGATGCCAATATCCCAGAAATGCGTCTTGAATCCCAGCAACCAATCCTGGGCCTGGGACACCTTTTCTCACAGTCCCTTTCTTCTCCTTCCATCCAAAGCCTATCCATGCTACAGCTCAAGGTTCACCGGCAAGCAGCCTGGCCTGATTTCTCCAGCTCCACCAGCTCTCCCCTCTTCCATGTCTGGGACTTGTTCTTCCCTTGGCCCGAAACCCTCTTCCCCAGGCTCTCTGCCTGGTTGGTGCCTTCTCTTCCTCAGGTTTTCGGGGTAAATGTCCTCTCCTTGGAGAAGGCTTCTCCAGTCATCCACCTGATCTAAAGACATTCTCCCTTTATTCGCTCTCTACCTAGCACTCTGTTTCTTTCCTTCATGGCCCTTAATACAATGGGTTATTAATCTATTGCTTACCTGTTTTTCATTTCTCTTCTCAATTAGATGATAGGCTCCATAAGGCAAGGAACTTTTCTGCCTTGCTCTCTGAAAAACCCACAGTATCTAGCCCATGGTGTGGTCCATGGCATTTATTTAATGAGTGTATTTATTAATATTATTTTATAAATAGATATGTATAAATAAATGATTCACCTTCCCTTTGAAGGGATCCCAACACTTTTAACACACTTGAAGTCTGCATGGCTAGCACTTAACTCTTAACATTGTTTGCTCTTCAATTTTCTTTATCATTCTCATCTCCCTGGTTAGAATACATAAGATTATCAGATTCCTGACGACAGTGATAATGCCACATTGCTGCGAGTTCCACAATATCTGGCAGGGTGGTTAAAGTAAATATTCAGTGAATATTTAATTAGAAATAAACTTGTCTTATCCTGTTATGTTCTGGTGCTCATGGGTCAAGAGATACAAAAGGAGTTCTTTCTCCTTATAGGATTAAAAAAATCGTCATGTTGACCTCAAAGAGGAAGTCCTGGGCTTGGACAAGAACTTTGCGACACACAGCTTGGCAGTGGCAGAGGCAGAAACTTTTATTTCATCATTTCTGAGAAATAAGAGTAGTAACGGAAGCAAGTGAAATGTTCGGTTTTGGACAATTGCGCCTTGTTACCAGAATTTTTCTTAAAAGGTAAATGAATTTACCATATGCTTTTAATCTAGATGAAATAATCATTCACCAAAAGAAAATGTCATCTAAGTGTTAGTGGTTTCTATCATCTTTTGTCTTTTTATTTGGTGAGGGAAGTGTTGTGTTTAAATGGTTGTATTTAGTTGATGGATTTTATGGCAATCACTAGGATTCTCCAGTGCCAGATGAAATGTGAAAAAGTATATATAGCACTGTTTCTATTTTAATTTATGCCTCTGTCAAACATTTGGATTGTTGTTCTCAAAGGGAAATGTGTTTCCTGCTTTTCTTGGCCTGGACTTTTGAGTAGCTATTTCCCTGTGGCATTGTGTGAAGATTTTGTCTTTTAGGGTGGAGTGGCCTATCTTTTTAAAGGTGGCTATGGTAACATTTTTGTAAATTCAGAACTACTGACATGAAGGTCAGGATTTTACAGAAAACTACGATCATATCCTCTTCCACCTCCCCAATGGTAAGGTCTAACGTAAGTTCCTATTCTGTGTAGTACTAACATATATTTCAATATTTTAAAAATATTATTAATATATCAATATTTTATGGTATTCTGCAAAGAGCACCATTGACTTACAAATTAGAAAAGGAGCCACTTTGCTGTCTGGAGAGGGCCACCTCAGTGTCAGGAGAGACCTACAAATATAAAGAAAGCAAAAAAGAAAAAAGAAAAGGAGCAAAATGTGCTAGAAAAATCATTGTCACTGCTGATTCTGCTGTGGGCCATGGGCTTCTGTTCTCACGGCTCGGACTTCTCACCAAATTTTCCTATTAGCACCTTTCTTATTATCCTGCATTCCATCATCTAAAAATGTGTGGTCACTTGTAAGGTACTTAACAGTGTTGCTGTCGCTGCTATTGTAACCAGTACATGGCAATGAGGTATTTCTCTCATATATAAAGAACTCTCTTATATAAAG
Organism: Indri indri; assembly: GCA_004363605.1. NCBI lineage: Eukaryota > Metazoa > Chordata > Mammalia > Primates > Indriidae > Indri > Indri indri. The sequence goes on from RJWJ010046991.1 coordinate 3,843, forward strand.
AACTATCCTAACTAGCTCTTTTTAAAAAATACATGGAAGTATGACTAAAAGGAAAGACACTAAAATATTAACAATGGATAGTAGGAGTTTGGGCGATTTTGCTTTTCTGCCTTTAGATGCTTTATAATTTTTGGTTTAAAAAAATTATTAGAAGAGGGAAAATATCGAAGGCTTAACATAACAAATAGAACCATAGCCCAGACAAGGATACTGCCATACTTGAAAAGACAGTATGTGAACAGAATAGAAGTGTCTGATGAAGCCTAGAGGAAGAAGCTGCAAGAGCAAGTTTGTCAAAGTCTACACAGCACTGCCAGGGAAGAATAAGTTTGTTGCATCGAACCGGGATGGCAGTCAATATTAAAATCATCCATTCATCTTCTCTCATACTTCATTCAGTTCACTGCCTAACAAGCAAAATTATGGTTTTAAATGGCATTCTTATATGTTCTGGAAGGTAGAATGCACTGGTTACACCAACATGTTCTTTACATTATTTCAGTTTATACATTGGTCTCCTGTGAGTTGGTTGGTAAGAATCTGTTCTGAATCAGCCAATTCTTGGTGCCCTGACAAGATCAAATTTCGGTACCTGCAAACCCGAGAGCTGCCTGCTGAGCCGCAGTAACTACACCAGGTAAAGTCTGTGACCATTGATGGCACTAGAACACCCACGACTTGCCTCTCTCTCATTATTACTGTTCTTGCACGACAATCACAGTCTCAGAGTTGGCCCCTCAGCTGCCTCTCCTTTCCAAGCTTTCTAAATGGTACCTTTTTCATTCTCAGGGGAAGACAGCATGGGAATGAGTAATTCTACACCTAAACCCAGCATTGGTGAGTTCAAGACAGGGACAGTTACCTGCCTTACTGCTGAGTTAAAAGAACTAGAAATTGTCCTGAAGGGCTGTAATGGGCCAGCACTGGCTAGTGCATTTCTGAAGTTGGAAGAGTCAGATTTTACCATGATGCAGAATTTAATGCCAGGAGAAGTGAAAGGGGGAAGCAGAGAACTGCCTCGCCCTCCATATCGGAGTAACGGGTCTCCGTGCTCCATATTAGACTACCTGGGTAGTTTACGAGAATCTAGTTCGCTTTTCTCACTGCTCTTCTATTTGTGGTGTAGGCACTGGGAAAACCACTGTGGCTAGGCAGTGTTAATAGCTGCCCTGCAAATAGACGAGCAAACCAAAAAAAGCAGCAGTTTCAAGGTCAAATTCCCAGGGACTTTGGGAAATACTTGTTCTGTTTCTCCCTAGGCTGGAGATCTTTGCTTGGATCACCAGAAGCGTATCTCTCCAGGGGTTCCTACTAAAATCTTTGAGGAGGGAGACACATGAGATGTGTTCGTTTATCGAAGGGCCTGTAGGCTTGTACTTCTTTTATTCGTGTAGCTGATTGTTTTTAAAGTTCTGTTTCTAATTTTCATTTTTAAGGACTCAGGATCTAAGAAAAAATGTTCTCTCCTTTTGCAGAGTTGCAGCCCGTCATTAGTCTCTACTGGTTGCTTGGGGGGGTGGGGCGCCTGGGGACACTGGAGCTGGAAGGATTTCATACACTGACTCATTTCGTGTTCTCTGCTAGGCAAACAAGGCACCTTCACCACAGCAGCCCCAACAACTACCTCTGCACCCTGTCTCTCTAACAACCCCAGGTAATAAGCATTCTCCCATCCATTTCATTTTGTACCGCATGGGATTTGATTTTGTGTTGACAACTTCGGCTTGGGGACTTGGGCAGGGGAGTCTGGGGAGAAGGGATCAGAAACAAGGGAAGAACTAAATCAGTTTGTGATCTTAGGAGTATGATTCTTAACTAGGTGTTGCCCAAGCTTTAGGGGATCTATGAATCCCCTAAGCTTATAGATAAAATTTGCTGGGTAGGGGCCTATGAACATTGTGTGCGCGGTACGGGAGGACAGGGAGAGAGGCCACAGCTTTCGTTGATTCCTCAAATGGATCTGAAACTCAAAAGCAAAAGGCTGAAAATCAGTGGGCGAGAGTGGAAGTCCACGAACCAGTGTGAAGGCCATTGCAGGTGTCCATCCACAGGTGGGGAAGCTTATACTCTGGCCTTTAGGAAAGGCCTTCAAAAAGCCCAGCAGTTCATCTGCTCCCTCTCTTTGCCGAAACAGCAAGGAGCATTTAATCTTGGCCTTTTGTGCTGGAGTTCTACTGACGCTGCTGCTGCTGGCACTTGTCTTCCTCATCATAAAGAGCTGCAAAAAATGTAAGTGGTCTCCAAGGGATGGGACAGCCCTTCCTTCTCTGCCATTGGTGGGAGAGTAAGCTGTGAGTGAATAACGTGGGGGGCGGGGGGTAGGGCGTCCTGCTTAACCCACCTTCTCTGCAGACTGGGAACTTGAATCCCTTCATTTCCCTTCCTCCCTGCCCTCCCCACCCACCAGCACTTTCTCCCTGCCCCACCCTTTCACCCAAGATTGAAGGGAGAGGTTCCCCTTTCCTCCAGGCACCCTGGTGAGACTTGTCCTTCTTTCTTCCTGGCACTTGTGGCAGGTTGCTCCAGTCCCCAGGCCCTGGAGCCTCGCTCGGATCCTCTGGCCAAGGTAAGACAACCATGCTGTTTCCAGGACACCAGAGGGCTACTGCCACTGGGCTACTGCCTCTAGACTAATGGTATTGCTTTCTGGACACTGAGCAAATGACTCTTTGACGAGTTCTTCTGATCTCTTTGGGTCTTCTCTGACCAAAACTTTCAGTTTGCTTCTAAAGACACACCTTTAGCTCCAAATCGAACCTACTCATTCCTCCTTTTTCTCTCTCTGCAGCTTTCATCCATCCCAGAGGAGTCACTTACCTATGCCAGAATGACTTTCAAAACCTCAGAAGAAAAGGGCAATCACTTGACTAAGAATCGTTCCGCAGACTTGGACCCCACAGTCTATGCTCCGATTAAAGCAGCACACTCACCCTGCCTTTCCAATGAGGCTTGAATCCAGTCCTTTGCATCTCAGCGCCATCTTTATACATCTTTTCCTTTTTTTATTTTTTCTTTAACAAATTTTGGACCACAACCTGTGTGAAACTGCAGTCAGAGTTGTTAGGTGTGATCTGGCAATGCTATCCAGCAGTTTTGAAGACCAGTGGTCAGTCTTTTGCCTGGCCAGAGAAAAGATTGCTGGCCCTTCTGCTTGAACCAACACGACAGACTGTTAGCCCCATGAGGGCTGAGACCGCCTCCCTCACACCCTTCCAAAATGTGTGGCACAGAGCTCAGTGCACAGCATATTCACCCAGCGTCAGGATCAACTCGGGAGGAGTCGACCAAATGAACAATCTATCAAGAATCTCAAATAAAGGCGAATCCTCCACAATGTTGGCTCCTTCTTCATCATTTATTTGTCTATTCCCACCACCTTCTCCAGAGGTCAGAACCAAAAGTCCAGACCTCATCCACAAGTTAAGAGAACTAACAGAGGTGACGGTGCTCTGAAACGAGCTCTGGTTCCATTGGGGTGCAGGTCTCACACTCTGCCATTAACCAGCTGCATTCATTTGGGCAAGTTTGTTAACCTTTTTAAGCCTCAAGTCCTTCATCTTGAACACAGAGACAGTAACACTTACCACTAATACTTAGTGTGAGAGTTAAATGATATATCATACACATAGTACTTTATATAGCCCAGAGTTCTACACAAATACAAGGCCCACATTGTATAAAGCACTATTCCAATGTGGATTTCTACCTCCTTGCTATAGCATAAAAGATATCCATAACAATATTATATAAGAACCAAAGGTAAAAATATAAACATTAATTGCCCCCAAATCCCAATGAATAATCACATAAACAATCCCATAAAAAATACTAAGAAGATTAGTTACACTAGGCAAACTTACTTTAAATTTCCTTTGTAAATGATAATCAAGAAAACTAACCCAGGAAAATTTATAAAAATAAATAAATACTAAATAAAAGTAATATGAGAAGGCTAGCCCTAACAGCTAACTAAAAGTACCTGTTTTATTAAGCATGTCAAATTAAAGTAATATGTTAATGGTGCATGAATAAACAAATCAATGGAATAGAAAAATAAGAACATAAGTAGACCAAAATACGTAGGGAAATTCAGAGTATGATGAAAATGGCATGTCAACTCATTTGGGGGAAAATGGTTTATTCAATGAATGATGTTACGATAGGTAACCATGTAGATGAAAATAAAATAGGACCCATATCTCATTTTTTATATTGAAACAAATTCCAGACATGTCAAAAATTTAACTATAAAAACATAAAAATACCAGAAGAAAATATGGGAGAATTTTGAAAATTATTTCAGAGTGGAACATGCCTTTAAATGTATGACACAAAGCCCAGAAACCAGAAAAGATTAACTTGACTTATAAAATACCATTAAAAAGTCAAAAGGCAAATGAAAAGCTTGGAAAACATTTGAAAACCATCTCATAGACAAAGAGCTAATTTTCTTTTAAAAAAAAAAAATTAATTTTTATTTTTTTAAGAGACAGGATCTTGCTCTATTGCCCAGGCTGGAGTGCAGTGGCACAATCATAGCTCACTGCAACCTCAAACTTCTGGGCTCAAGGGATCCTCCTGTCTCAGCCTCCCAAGTAGCTGGGACTATAGGCATGCACCACCACATCTGGCTATTTTTTTTTATTTTTTTTTTGTAGCAACAGGGTCTCACTATGTTGCCCAGGTTAGTCTTGAATTCCTGGCCTCAAGCAATCCTCCCAAAGTGCTGGGATTACAGGTGTGCATCACCATGCCTGGCCTAATTTTCTTTATATATAAAGATCTCTCATAAATTAATAAGGAAAAAAATCAACAACTCAATAGAAAAAAGGGCAAAAGATATGGTTGGATGATTCATAGAAAAGGATACAAAAATTGCTCTTAAACATATGAAAAGATAATCAACCTCGTCCATATAAGAGAAATAGTAATTAGAACTACAATCAGATAATATTTTCCATCAATAAGATTGTCGAAATTCAAAAGGCTTGCTAACAAACTGTGTGGGCAAGATTGTGGGGAACCAAGACACACATACACTGCTGGTGGGAGAGTAAGTTGGTACAACTACTATGAAAGGAGCTAACAACATTTTAAATTCTATTTCTTAGCTTGCAAGTAGGATAAAATAACAATAAACCAAAATAAAATAAATTCTATTTCTAAGAATTTATCCTACTTAAATATGTGGAAAATTACCTATATAACTTTAACTGCAGCAGTAATCAAATTGTCTAAAACTTACTGAGGCTTATTACACTCTCAGCACTATTCTCAGAGCTTGGCATTTATCCATGGAATCCTCACGGAACTCTGTGGGGTTACGCTCATTATTCTCACTTTAGATACAGAAATGCAGGCACAGAGAGATTAAGCAGATTGCCAGAGTTCACACCGCTAGTAAGCAGTGGCACTGGGACTCAAGCCCAGGTAGGCTGGCTCCAGGGTTTGCACATTTTTAATTACGTTCAACTCTCTGAAACAGTGAAAGACTGAGAAAACCCTCAAAGTCCATTGAACTGGGACTGGTCAATGGAGCACAATGTAGCTATTCAAAAGAATGAAGCAACTTTACATGCTCTAATAAAAAAAAGATCTCCAAGATACATTGCTAAGTGAAAATACGAGCTGCTGAAAAGAATTCTGAAAATGCTCTACTCATGCACAGTATACACATGTGTAACGGATCGTGTGCCTAAGTGTGTGTATTTGTATACATTTAGTATATCTCTGGAAGAAAACACAATTAACTGGTCTCAGTGATTGCCCCTGGGGAGAGGAGCTTGGTACCTGAGGGACTAAGAGTCGGGGGCGAGAAGGAGGTGGGCTTTTCCTGAAAAGCCTTTCTATAACTATGGAAGTTCTTCATTTACCATGCTGAAGATCGTCAGGATGCCCAACACCTAATGCTCCCATCTCCCACCTGAATCCTAAACCAATTGTGCGACAAGAAAGAGAACTCCGCAGATAAAGACCAAAATATCATCTTTATTATGAAGATAGTCAACACTGGAGAATAGCTTGCACTGTAGCTGCAAAGAAGCAGGCTTCCGAGTACTGGACTCCATAACCGATACAGCTAGACCCGAACGAGCCTCCTCCCCTCCCCACCACCAATTCAGAGTCTCAGCCTGCTCCCAAGCAGCTGCGGAAGAGACCACATACACTTTGACAGCCGCACCCAAAAGATTAAAAAAGGAAGAGGAAGGGGCAAACTTCCTCCTCCCAGTCTCCCATGTCAGACGAGTCCTTCTACCTCCCGCGGGGAATCACTGGGGGTGTTGCCCTGACGGAGCTCGGTCTACAGGTAAGGAAGCAGGAGTGGGAGAGAGGCATTCACCACAAATCTGTAAAAATACATTAAATAATATATTTAAAAATCAAAGTAAGAAAATTGAAGTTCAAGGAGATGAAATAATTTACCAACTGGTGGCAGATCTGAAATTTAAATCGAGTCCTCCGACTTCAAATGCCTTGCGTCTTTCTTCTGCACCAAGCTGCCCCATGGCGCTTGGAGTGTCAGGGAGACTAGAGGGGCAAAGTCAGGCGGCATCATCCAATGAGCATGTTGTTTCTGAGAGGGAACAGCTGCTCCTGGCGGTCGGGTTTTGAGGGAGAATCCGTGGAAGAGGGTTAGATAAAGGAGTAGGCTCTGTGGCAGTGAACAGGTCTAGGAGAAAGACTGGTTCAGGGAAATAGCCCGGAGAAGAGGCCTCGACACAAAGAGAGCAGCCGGCCCCACGAGGGCAGCAGAGAACCAAGAATGGCCTTCTCCCTTTGGCGGACTCCAGGAGGCACACACAGGCAAGCCTCTGGAGCTTTCAGCTGTTACCAGACTCTGGACAGACGTTAAACAATTCTGCTAACCCCGAAGCTAGAGGCCACATCAGCTTTCCAATTGAGAGCCAGTGCCTTACAAACACAGCTGCAAGAGTAGGAGTAGGCTTTGTCCCATGGTCATCCACTTGCACGTGAAATATCAAATTAATTGCTCTTCCCTCTGCTTTCTTGAAGCTTCCCATTTTTAACAGTACCACCTGAAACAAAGTCTTTTTTTTTTTTTTTTTTGTCTCTCTGTAATGAGAACTGGTGAGCAAACAGCCTTGCTCGAGGATAAAATGAATAATTAAACAATTGACCACAGATTCAAAGGTCTTTGCTAGGTAAGAGAAGAAAAAAGGCTCTTGGGTCATGGCATCAGAAAAAACCTGTAGGATTCTCAGGGGAAACAGTTCTCCAGACAGTGTGAATGTAAATCTTCCAACACATCTATAAATGTCTTTAACTACTGTGAAAGATCTATG
>RJWJ010046992.1:0-11141 GCA_004363605.1 Indri indri
AAGAGCCTCACCCTCATCCCTACCCCTACCTAGAAGCAGCGAGTCAGGCGAGGCCAGGGTCGGGCGGCGTGAGAAGGAAGCACACAAGCCCAGAGCCGGCCGGCTTGGACTGGCTCTGACTCCTCTGTGCCCTGGCCTTCCTCATCTGTGAAATGGGTACAACCAAAGTACCAAATAAGGCAGATTGTCCCGGGGACTGACAGAGAGGGCATGGGCAAAGCATTTGTTAGCACACAGTAAGCACTTAGTGCGTGCGGCTGTGGATACCGAACCCGCATCTGCCTTTGAAAGCATTTCTCCTACGCTCATTGCTGTTTTGCTGCGCAGCATCCAACAGGGACGCTTGTGCCCACCCTGTAACTGCAGACACAGAGGGGTCAAGAGCTACCAAAAGCCACCCTCTCGGTGTAGTGTGGCTGAGTCAGGATTCAAACCCAGGGCTCCCTCCTTCCAGGGTCGCCCGTTCGCGGGCCCCATGTTGGCAGCCAGCAGGGACCAGGTTGGGGCCCGCCGCAGGCTGGGGGTATTGAGAGAGAGGAGTCAGGGTAGGGTCGGAAAGTGAAGCTTCCCCGGGCCACTGGGGTTTCTGCTGCGTGCGCTGGGCGCACAATGGAAAGTGCTGCCGTCTGCAGTGACCCAGGCAAGGTCGGGGCCCCAGTCCCCGACTGCCCGCCCAGGCCTGCTGAGCCAGCTGCCACTTTGTGCCACAGACTATAGGGCCTGATGCCTGCCAGACTATAAAATGGGGGGTCGGCCCCCAGCCACCCACAGCACCTGCCCGCTCGCCTGGCCTCCAGCAGGAAGTAGCAAGTCCCCAGGTAAGAGAGACCCCGCCGCACAGCTGGGAGCGGAAGGGGAAGAGGAGAAGGTGGGCAGAGAGAGGGAGGCAGGGCAGTGCGGGGAAGGACAGAAAGACGGACAGAGAGGGGGAGAGAGAGAGAGAGCAAGATATTGGTGGAGAAAGACGCAAGGAGAGAGAAAAACAGACAGAAAGACAGAAAGATTGGCAGAGGGTGAAACTGAATGAGAAGGAACGACAGAAATAAACAGACATAGCTGGGCTTGGCGGCTCAGGCCTATAATCCCAGCACTCTGGGAGGCCGAGGCAGGAGGGTTGCTTGAGGTCAGGAGTTCGAGACCAGCCTGAGCAAGAGTCTACAAAAAATAGAAAAAGCTATCTGGGTGTGGTGGTGCATGCCTGTAGTCCCAGCTACTCTGGAGGCTGAGGCAGGAGGATGGCTGGAGTCCAGGAGTTTGAGGTTGCTGTGAGCTACGATGATGCCACTGCACTGCAGCCCAGGTGACAGAGTGAGACCCTGTCTGGAAAATAAATAAATAAATAAATAAAAAGAGAAATGAACAGTCGGAGAGGCAGAGAGGGGGAGGAAGGGAGGACAGGAAGAGGGAAGAAAGAATGAGAACGTCCCCAGGAGGGAAGGAGTCCAGAGCTCCCCGCCCCCGGGGGAGTGTTTAAAAGCCACAGATGTGGTCCAGATGTCTGGCCCGGCCACAGTGGGCAGAGAACCCCAGAGTATCCACAGCCTTCCTCAGGGGAGGCTGGGGGAGGATCTGCTTGCCCCAACTAGCTCCTTCTTACAGAGAGTGTTCAGGAATCACCGGGACCAGAAGGTCTTAATCTGTGCCGTGGGGGTCTTTGAATGCCTTGACATTGTCTCCAAAATTAAAGGGGGCGTTTTGTTTCTGGAGACAAGCTCAAGGTGTTCATCAAGCACTCAAAGTAGTCCTGACCCCAAAGCAATGAGGAACCACTGGAATCCACCAAAACCCTCTCCACCCAACGCCCGCGCAGCCACAGTGCTCATTTTTGGAACCTTCACCATGCACTAAATACGTCGTCTCCTTGGGTCCTCCTTTAGGCCCCAGCGTCAGGCCTGAATCTGTACCCACACACCCACCCCCAGAGAATGCCAGAGGCAGCAGAGTAGGAAGGGAGACAGAAGCATGCCTGCGTTCATTCTCTGAGCAGATGTTAACTGAGCATCTACTATGTGCCAGGCACAAAACCAAGTGCTAGGACTGGAGGGGTGGATACACCACAGCAAGTATACACAGAGCACTTAAGAACCCTGTTGCTGGGTCCGTCTGCTTGAGTGGTAATCAGAGCCTGGCCACTCAGTAGCTGCGTGGGCCTGAGCAGAGCACCTCCCCTCCCGAACCTCAGCCTACTCTGAACAGACAACGACAATCACAACTCCGTGGGGTTAGAGTCAGGATCAGATGAGTTAATTAATGCACGTGACAATGCCCGTCGTACTTTAAGAACTCCCAAATGTGACTTCTTGTTACTAATCTGGGAGGCAAATTAAAGGTGCACGAGCAAACCAGTGTGATACGTAGTGTGGAAAACTGCAGGGTGCCAAGGAAGGGCCCGGCTGAGTCGCACAGGGTAGGACAGCTGACGGAGCAAACGGCGAGGTCAGAAGGCTGGTGGAAGGATGGATTAGGGGTACGAGGTCCCCGGACAGGAAATTCTTGGCTGGGGCTGGGGATGGCATGAAAAACTTCCAGGCTTATGTTTCGGAAGGAGAAAGAGAGGAAATGAGCTCAAGGGAGCCTGAAAGCACAGAGCGAGGGGGTCTGAGAGCGGGCAGGCAGCTTGGGGGTGCCATCCCCGAATTCGCCTGGCCGGAGGTTTCTGTGCAGACTTTCGCAGGTGGGAGCCATGTCGCAGGCTGCAAAGGCCTCGGCCTCGGCCACAGCGGCGGTGAACCCGGGGTCTGACGCCAAGGGGAAGGGGGGCCCCCCCGCAGGAGCAGCCCCGGGCCCCGGCTCTGCCCTGACCCCTGCCTCCGTGCCCGTCCCCGGTGCCAAAGCGGGGGACCTGCCTTCCGGGAGCTACAGGGTAAGGACCTGCGGGTGGGGTGGCTGGGCTCCACCCCTCTGCTTCCCCCCCCTCCCCCCTCACCTCTTCCACCCTCTCTTCCTTTCCCTCCTCCCTCTCCTGCCCGACCTCCCCATCCTCTCCCTCCTCTGTCTCCTTTCCCCTTGGCCTCCTCCTTGGCCGGCCTCCTCCCTGCTCCTTCACCCCAGACACAAACATGGCCCGGCCAATCTGGGAGCCCACGAAAATGGCTTGGGGGTTTCCACACACCTGGAAAGAGGGGACCCGTTCTGTAGTCGTGAGATAACCATGACAACAATGAAAACGTAACACGTCACAGCTGCAGGGACACCTGCCAGTCAGGCTAGACCTGCACAAGCAAGTGCTTTGAGTTTCTCGAAAGCAGGAAACAGGAGGAGAAGAGGAGGATGTGGGCTGGCTGAGCAGCAGGAGCCACCTGTCCCCAGGAGGTTCGCCAGGACAGCGGGCTGGCCTCAGACCCTCCTGAAAGTCGTTCAAAGCGGTTCAGGTTGAAAGGGCCGTCAGAGAGCAAGCCCCTGGGATTGCGTTTGGGTGGATTTCAACCTCAGCTGCACAGAACTGTGTCCTTTTGCATCCCTCGGTTCATGCCACACTCTCGTGTGGTCTGTGTGCAGCCAGCTTTTATTCATCTATTTATTTAATCACTAATCTTATATAATTTTTAATAATGCAACAAGCACCCGCAAGCCCACCGCCTACATAAAAGCCAGGAGTTGGTAAAAATCCTCTCCCCAACTCTAAGGTGTCTCCCTTGAGCCCACCGCGCCTCCCCCACGCCAGGAAACCACCATCCCCACCCTGTGTCCGTAATCTGCCGGCTTCCTTTTTCACGTGCTTTCATGCATTATTCCTTTAACAGTAGATATGTTTGCATGTGTGCTTAACTTACTGAAATATGCCGTACGTGATTATTCTGGGTTTTTCTTTTTTCTTTTCGCTTACTCTGAGATCCCTAACATCTATCCACGTTGCTGTGCACTGATCACTATGGGTCATTCGCTTTGGCTACTGTGTGATATTTCAGAGTGTGACCGTTACTCTCCTGCTAAGAGCCATTTAGGTGGTTCTAGCTTTGCTCTCATGAGCAGCCTGGCCTGGATGTTCTTATTTCTGTCTCCCTGGGCACACGCAGGAGTTTCTCCTGGGCAGCCAAGTGTAAGAATACAAGTGCTGGGTCAAGGCTATTTGAACCTCGTCCTTTTATAGCTGGGGACACTGAGGCTCAAAGAAGGCAGACAATTGCCTCAGTTCAAGTGAATGGCAAAGTTTTCCCAACTTGGGACAGCAAGTGGACAGAGAACCGAAACAGGAGGTTCAGCGATGAGAGATCAGCTCAAGTTGTGGAAGGTAGATGGGCAAGTGTTTCCTGGGTGTCAGCTCTGTGGCAGGTGCTGGAGACCCAGAAATGGCTCAATCCCAGGCACTGCCCTGGAGGAGCCCTTGGTCTTTGGAGGGGTCTGGATAAGGTGGGAGAGGGGTGCATAGAGAGAGAGAGAAAGAGACCCAAAAGCAAAGCGGCAGTGACTGTGTGGTGTGTTACTTGCACTGCTAAGGAAAAATGCACAGTAGGGGCCACTCAACCAATTGCGCATGGGGCAGGGGGCAATCAGGGAAGGCTTCCTGGAGATGGTGACATCTGAGCCTAGCACAGAAGCGGTAGCATGACAACCAGCCTAGAACATGAATCGGTGGGAGCTCCAAGATAGGGATGAGTGGTGGAGAAAACATTCCAGGCAGGAGGAACAGTGCAGAGAAAGTCCTGGAAGAAAGGTCCACTGGTTCCTAATGACGGTGCAGATCTTAAGTTCAGCAGTGGGGGGACAGGAGGACAGGGTCGTTTCACAGACTATGGCTCATGCCACACTCTTATGCGACCCAGCACAGCCAGCTTTTTATTTATCTACGTACTTAATGCATTTTTGACCCAGAGCCTCTCTGGTTTGGGGGGACTCCTCCCCGCTCACTCTGCCCCCTCGGCACGGGGGATTCTCTCTTGCAGCTGGTGGTCTTCGAACAGGAAAACTTCCAGGGCCGTCGGATGGAATTCTCGGGGGAGTGCGCGAACCTGGGGGACCGTGGCTTCGAACGCGTGCGCAGCCTCATTGTCACCTCGGGACCGTGAGTGTCGGGCAGGGGAGGGGCACACCCTCTGCCGCAGGAAAAAGCAACACGATAGTAGCTGTCATTTATCAGGTGCCTACCCAATGCCCATAACCGTGCTAGTCATATCCACCCTCATTTCAAACCCGAGAGAAAGATATTAGTCTCATTTCTATTTTACAGATGAGGAAACTGAGGCTCCAATTAGCAGCAGGTCACATTGTCAGTAAGCCATGGTTCCTGGGCTCCAGAAAAATGTTGCTTCTACCATAGAAAGAACCCTAAGGCCAGGTGCAGTGGCTCATGCCTATAATCCTAAGCACTTTGGGAGGCTGAGGCAGGAGGCTCACTTGAAGCCAGGAGTTTTAGACCAGACTGGACAAGACAGCAAGACCCCATCTCTACAAGAATAGAAAAATTAGCCAGGCATGGTGGCTCACATCTGTAGTCCCAGCTACTTGGGAGGCTTATGCAGGAGGATCACTTGAGCCCAGGAGTTTGAGGTTTCAGAGAGCTATGATGATGCCACTGCACTCTAGCCTGGGCAACAGAGTGAGACCCCATCTCAAAAAAAACAAAAGAAAGAAAGAAAGAACCCTAGCCCATCGCTGAGGGCAGGAGGAGGCCAAAGAGCCAGTGTCCACTCACTGTCCCCTCTCCTAGGCACCAAGTAGTGATAAGCATCTGTGGAGTATCCTCTAGGTGCCAGGCACTAACTGAGGGCTTTACTTAGATGATTGTACAATGCTGTAGGAGGGAGGGGCTATTCTCATCCCCATTTGACAGATGGGAAAACTGAGGTTCAGAGGAGTTAAGTCTCTTACCTAGTGGTAAGTAACACAGCTAGGATTTGACTCACACCGTTGATTGATTTCATTCCTTTTTTTTTTTTTTTTTTTTTGAGACAGGGTTTTGCTCTGTCACCCAGGCTGGAGTGTAGTGGCATGATCATAGCTTACTACAGCCTTGAATTCCTGGGCTGAAGGGATCCCCCTGCCTCAGCTTCCTGAGTGGCTGGGACTATAGGCACATACTGTTATGCCTGGATGATATTTTTTATTTTTTGTAGAGATGGGGTCTTGCTATATTGCCCAGGCTGGTCTTGAATTTCTGGCCTCAAGCGATTCTCCTGCCTCAGCCTCCCAAAGTGCTGGGATTACAGGTATGAGACACTGTGGCCAGCCCCTGTTCCCAAAGCTCTTAATCACCATGCTTCACTGCCTGTTCCCGACTCTCTGAGCTTCTCTGGGCTTTGGGGACCCTCATAAAATTGCAGAAATAATTATTCCTCCAGAAAAATGGCTGCCCCAGGTCCAGTCCCTGGGTTCTGAGGTCAGGATGCGGGGCCAGCCCCAGGATAAGATCCATGTGGCCACTTTGCTCTGGTCTCTCACCCTAAAAGCTCCCAAGAGCTATGGTCACCCGGGCTTTGAGGTCAGATGAGCCTGGGTTTGAGTCCCAACACCCCCATTGGCCTTGTTTAGTCTTCAAGCCTCGGCTTCCTGTTCTCTGAAATGGGGAGAGTGATGGTCCCACTCCCCCTCACAGGGTAATTATCCCGAGGCCTGTAGGAAGTAGCACAGCACGGGCCTGGCACTTTGTGGGCACCCAAGTAAGGCAGGCGACTGTGATGGTTACTCCCCCTCCTCATTGCCCCTTGAATTCAGCCAAGTCACCCTGGGCCAGGGTAGGCTCCAGGGGCCATTCCTCCCTCCTGCACCCACTTCGCCCGCGGTGTGGTCAACACAACCCCAGCCCCACCCTCGGCCCCCAAACTCAGCTGGGAACAGAAGCTACCGGATGTGGCCAGCTTGGGGTTTCAGGCTTTTTTCGGCTCCAGTGACTCAAACCCAGAGTGTTTCTCCTCAAACAAAGATGCAGCTGGTCTCGGGTGTGTGCTTTGGGGCTGCCCCTGACGGGCACGTGGGTCTGCGTCGGGGCTGGCAGGGCTGTGAGGGAAAAAAAGAGGAAAATGACTAGGTGGGCAGGCGAGGAGAGGCTGCCTTCAGCACGGGGGTGTAGAGGCCCCCCTGAAACCTAGAGACACATCCTGGCACCTGACACCATCGTGTGACCTTAAGCGGGGGGCTTAACCCGCTGAGCCTCAATTTCCACATCTGTGAATTAAAATTTCTGCCCAACCTCTTTCCTTGCTTGTAGCTTCAAATGAGCCACGGAAGATGAGAAAAGGCACTGATGTAAATATTTTAAACTCCTCACTGGTCCCCCGACGAAGGCAGGAGAGGTCTGAGGGGAGGTTGGGCAGGGCAGCAGGGCCACATCCGTGTCTGTCTCTCCATAAGCTCAGACCTCCAGCCACTCCCCTGCCCCCCTTTAACCGTAAACGGTGTCATTTGTCGGGCTTGCTCTGTGCCGGATGTGTTCCATGCGTTCCCTCCTTCAGGCCCTCCTAACCTCCCGACAAGTAGATGCAATCATTTCTTCTCTTTTGCCGAATGAAGCTTAGCGAGCTTACGTGCCACCCGAAGTCACACAGCAAATAAATGGTGAGCTGGGATTAGAACTCAGGTCTGTCTGTTTCCAGAGTCTATGCTCTTAACTCGTACGTGGCACCACCTCCCAAGGCTCCCTTCCCATTCACCCACGTATCTACCCATCCGTCCATTCCCCATCCATCTACTTACCCCTCCCTCCCTCCGTCCAGCCATTCCCTACCGCCCATCCATCCATCCATCAGTATATCCACCCATGAATCCATCCATCCATCCTGCCATCTACCCATCCACCTATCCATCCATTCAACCATCCCTTCATCCATCCATCCATCAGCATATCCACCCATGAATCCACCCATCCACCTACCCATCTACCCATCCACCTATCCATCCATTCAACCATCCTTTCATCTATCCATCCATCCATCCATTTCTACTCCAGATCAGGCAGGGCTGAGGCAGATTCAACCTTATTCTGGGAGGATAAATGTGCTTCTTCAGTTCTGTCACTTCAGTGTGGTTTGCCCATCTCTTGGACAAAGACCTGAGGCTCCTGGGACTCATCGTCTCCATCCATGGTGGTGGCCCATCACCCCCATCCCCTTCTGGGGAGAGCAAGGTCCCAGCCCCCTCCAGGGAGATGGCGCTAGCTAGCATCAATGTCCCCTCAGCCCTCTCCTGTTCCCTGAGAACTCCTGAACACACACAGAGCCAAGGTCAAGGGCTTCCTTAGTCTCAACTTTGTCATCTACGAAATGGGGACCACCCTGATACACAAGCTCACTTCCTGTCCTCAATCAGGCTGCATTGGGAAAGCCAGGGAAAGCCCCTATTTGACTTCAAACTTCTAATTAGTCCTTGTAAAGCCTTGAGAAGAACTGAACACCTTCATACGCACAATGGCATTTAATTGTCACAGCCACCTGAGCACTAGATCTCACCATTATCCCCTTCCCACTGACCTCATACCAGTTAGTGTCTCCTGCATGCCGGGCTACTGTTTCCTGGGTGTATGATTCAAGCACCTGTGATCAATTTCCCCCACCCCTGCACCTCCAAGACTGTTATTTATTTAATATATTTCATTTAAAAATTATCCTTTTAAACACAAATAAACCTTTTTAAAGAAACTTTACAACACTTTTTATAAATGGAAAGCTAGTATCACTTGCTATAAGTAAAAGGTATCCATAAAAAAATCAACGCTTTGAACACAAAAATGGTACTGTTACATGGTTGCTATTATACCATTGCCTGCTAGAGGCTCTGGACTGGTGGTCTGTTCATTCTTTGTTACAAAAAGAGAAATTGGTAAGTGTTAAAGGCAGGTTAGCATCAGAGACTTTCTCCCAGCTGTAATCAGGGTTAAAATGTATCTTTATGTGTTATTTGGCCTTAGGTCCTTATAGTACTTAAAGCATGTGTACATCCTACATCTGGGGGAAGAGTTTGCCCAGGTAATTACATGCATTATCTCATTTAAACCTTCATCAACTCCAAGAAAACAGGTGTATTAGTGTAGATGAGGAAACCAAGGTTCAGAGAGGCAAAGTCACTTGCCTGTAGTTGCACAGCGAGTGACTGGTATAGCCTAGAATCGAGCCCAGATATGTTCAGCCCCCTTTGGACTTTCCTGCTGGCCTCAGGGCTGCGGTGCCAGGGGAGATAGGATGGCAAGTCGTGTGCGTGGGTGTGGGGAGTCTGCTTACTATTTTTCTCCTCCCTGTCTTTGCCCCTCCCGGCTCTCCGCACGCTCATGGTCCTTCTCGTGTCCAGCTGGGTCGCCTTTGAGCAGTCCAACTTCCGCGGGGAGATGTTCGTCCTGGAGAAGGGCGAGTACCCTCGCTGGGACACGTGGTCGAGCAGCTACCGCAGTGACCGGCTCATGTCCTTCCGGCCCGTCAAGATGGTGAGCGGCCCCCGGGCTGGCGCTGGGGAGGCAGCGGGGTGGGGCAGGGGTGCAACCGAGGCCTGAGGGTGAGCAAGGCAAGACGGAGAGAAAGGCGTGGTGGCCTCCAGCTTGTCTAGGGGCAGTGGGCTGGTCCCTGCACTTGTCAATTCACCAGCATCCCCGAGACATGCACCCTGTGCCCGCCCCGTGTTGGAACCCCGGGCAAATGATGCACACAAAACCCTCCAGCTGTTAGAGCTAAAAACGTCAGCGTCTTCCTTGATTCTCTTCGTAGAATGTTTCTAATCCCAGGCTGCACGTTTAGACCCTCCTTGGGAGCTTTTAAAATCCCAATGCCCATCCGAAACACCAAACACCCAGGTCAAAAATCGTGCAATGGCTAAGAAGAAGGATATCGTAGAAAGGCGTCTTGGATCGCTCCATAATAAGACGATATGCTAAATTAGTTTCTTACGATATTTAACTAAGACTGCCTCAAGAAGAATCAAGGCCAAGGTAGGTGGTGATATCCCCAAGGGAGTCACAGTTTTTCCAGAAGGATATTGATGGTGAGTCACGAACCAGCCACATCTTACTCATCAATGTTAGTCTCTGATGGTAACCAGCTTTTGTCTTCCATCATGGGAATATTCATGAATAGTCATTTGAGGCTATCAGGTGCCAACGATCAGCTGTTCTGGCGTCACCAAATGTATCTTTTTTTTTTTTTTTTTTTTAGACAGAGTCTCGCTTTGTTGCCCAGGCTAGAGTGAGTGCTGTGGCATCAGCCTAGCTCACAGTGACCTCAAACTCCTGGGCTCAAGCGATCCTCCTGCCTCGGCCTCCCAAGTAGCTGGGACTACAGGCATGCGCCACCATGCCCGGCTAATTTTTTCTATATATATTTTTAATTGTCCAGCTAATTTATTTCTACTTTTTTAGTAGAGACGGGGGTCTCGCTCTTGCTCAGGCTGGTCTCAAACTCCTGAGCTCAAACGATCCGCCCGCCTCGGCCTCCCAGAGTGCTAGGATTACAGGTGTGAGCCACCGTGCCTCGGCCACCAAATTTATCTTAATGAATTATCTAACCAGATCATTTCCAATATTTTTCTCAGAAGTGGAGGCTGAATTATTAGCCTTCATAATGGACTCTATGTATGAATTCATGGATTTATCTCTCAGTCATTGAATGGTCCTTACACTGCAGTCGCTGTCAAGAGAGCTTGTTTAGAAGCCAGGGCATGTACAGTAGCTTCTAGAAGTTTGCTGTCCAATATAGTGGGTACTAGCCATACGTGGCTATTGAACACTTGAATCTTGGCTAGAATAAATGTAGATGTGCCATAGGTGTAAAATACACGCTAGGTTTTGAATGTATAGTAAAAAAATTGTTTTTTAATTTAAAAGAACATAAACAGTGCATTGGTATTGTTATATTGGTTACATATTGAAATTATAGTATCGGGGACATATCTGTTTAAATAAAATACATTAGTAGACATTTTAAAAAATCTGAATGCCTAGATCCTACCCCAGACCAATTAATTCCGAATTATCTGGGGCTGGGCCCCAGGCGCTGATACCTTTTCCACACCCTCTCAGTGGTCTGTATGTGCAGCCAGGGCTGAGACCCAAGGGTCTAATCCCCCCACTCTCACCCCTGCCACTGTGCTGGTCCAGCCCACCATTATCTCAGCCATGTGAAGAGCAGGTGGAAAAGCCTTCCAGGGAACAGTGTGCGCTAAGCTCCTGCAGCAGGGGCGAACTGGTGTGCCCAAGACAATTGAAAGCAGCCAGTGTGCCTGCGGCA
>RJWJ010046993.1:0-11143 GCA_004363605.1 Indri indri
ATACTGCCCCTATCTAGTCAAATCCTCCCTCAGCTGTTAACCCCTGGAAGCCACTGATCTGTTCTATTTGCCTACTGTTACGCTCTTTCACAGAATACCATATAAACACAACCATACGTGTTATTTTGAGTCAGGCAACCATACATGTTATTTTGAGTCAGGCTTCTTTTATTTAGCATAATGCATTTGAGATTCATCCAGGCTGTGCATGTATCAATAACCCATTCCTTTTTATTCCATTGTATGCATGTGCCATGGTTTACTTATCCACTTACCAGCTGAAACATTTAGGCTGTTTTCAGTTTTTGGCAATTATGAGTAGAGTGGGTATAAACATTCATGGACAAGTTTTTATGTGCACTTAAGTTTTCATTTCTCTTGGGGTAAATATCTAGGACAGCAATTGCTGGGTTACATGCTAAATCTATGTTTATATTTTTGAGGAACTGTCAAACTGCTTTCCCAAGAGGCTATATAATTTCGTATTTCTACCAGTAACGTAACAGAATTCCAGTTGCTTCACATCCTTTCCAGCTCTTGCATTGACAGGTTTTTGTTTTGTTTTAATTTTAGTCATTCTAACAGATGAGTAGTGGTATCTCATTGTGGTTTTAATTTGAATTTACTTAATAGTTATAGATATTGGGTATTTTTTTTCATGTGCTTATATTCCATCTGCATATTGTCTGTGGTGAAGTATCTATTCAAATGTTTTGCTTGCTTTTTATTGTTAAGTTTTCAAAGTACTTTACATATTCTGGATATAAGTCCTTTGCAAAATATTGGAATGGCAAAGATTTTTCCAGTCTGTGGCTTCCCCAGTCTGAGAGAATATGGCATTCTCTCAACAGTCTCTTTCATAGAAAAAAAAATGTTCTTAATTTCGATGAAGTTCATTTTATAGTTACCTTTTCTTTTAGAGATAAGACTTTTTGGTACTGCATCTAATAATTCTTTGCCCAACACAAGTAAGGTAACAAAGATTTTCTCCTAAGTTTTCTTCTAGGGGTTTTACAGTTTTACATTTTATATTTAAGTCTATGATCCATTTTGAGTTAAGTTTTGCATAGCGTGTGAGCTATGAATACTGAGTAATTTTGGATTTTATCCTGGACTTTATAATATTATATTGTGGGACTATGTTAACTTTCCCTGGAGAATGTTTGTTTGTTCATTTTCGTTTTAGTAGTCAATGGAACCCGTTAGTTTCAGACTACAAATTCTGCCTTGCCTTCTATAGGCAGCAATTCTGATATTAGTTCAGTACAGGCCTTGGACTTGGAAAACTAAAAATACTTTCTAAAGCCTCAGATTTCAAGTCTTCTTCCTAATTAAGCAGTGCTTTGCATTTCATTATTCCAAATGATAGTTTTTACAATTGACACAATAATTAGTAATTCATTTAATCATTGAAATGACCATGAACTTTAAGGTCAGATAGATATAGAATCAAATCCTATTTCTACTACTTAGCTATGTAATACCAGGCAAGACATTCAACTCTATGAGTCTCACATTTCTTATCTATAAAATGGGAAAAACAAAAGGTACTTCACACAGTTTTTAGGATGAAAATAAGGCATTAGGTGTGAAGTATCAGCGTAGCTCTTGCCAATACATAGCTACGCTCAAAAAAATGTGAGTTTCTACTGCCTTATCAGAAAACAAAATCTTAATAGTAATGCTTATGTGAAGATGTACAATAAAAATTGAAACCCCACAGATATACACACACAAACAAACACATACATCCCCGAGGGCCTATTAAACTCAAGGGCCTATTAAAATCTGTTGATTTTAATTTAGGTTGTTATGATTTAAGTAGTTTAAGCAAAAGGAAACATGACTCAAAAATGCTGAAATAAAGAAAAACCATATACATTGAACATTATTTAACAGCACTGAATCTTAAAATATGCACTTTGAAGAACCTATGAAATTACAGTTTTTCCTCAAGACAGGAATAAAGATGAATATTAATTTAAATGCTAAAATATGTTAGAGCCAGTAGTACCATTGAGTCTAAGATAGTTGTAAGAGGGATTTTCATGTTAAAACTAAACTTTTTTCTTGGTAAAACAGCACGTAGAACATTATAGGGATGAAATTCCTTCATATTTAACATATATTTGATAAAAGGGAGATAAAATGATTAGCATTCAATCCTTACACTTAGGAAGTTACTGGAAAAGACAGGCACATTCACATGGCTATAAAACATGAGGTGATAGATCACAGATAATTTCAATAGAGACAATAACAACAAAATATGAGGAAGCAGGGTTAGAAAAGATAAAGCCAGGAATACTACAGAAAGAGGTGACTTTTGGACTCTGCTATAAATATGGTGACCATATTTTCCTATTTGTCCCAGTATATATCTTCAAATAGCAGCCAGACTGATCTTTTAAAAACATAAATCAGATCACGTTACTTTTCTGTTCAAAACCCTTCACTGCTTTTCATGCCACTTAGGATAAAGTCACAAATCCTTAACATGACCTACAAGACTTTAAATCATCAGGCTCATATGTTATTCTCCAGCCTCGTCTTCAGCTACTATCCCATTGTTTATAAAGCTCTAAGCATACTAGCCTCCTTTCTGTTCTTTTTATTGTTCTAAGGTCAGAGTCTTTGTAATATTTCTCTCCTGAATGGTTTATAGCCCACTCTTTCCTAATAATACTCTAATTATCCCTTCAGATTTTAGCTCAAAGCTTCTTCAAAGAAGTCTTCCCTGACTCCCTAATCTAAAATAAAGCTCTTATTTTACATGCTCATTCAAAGTACTTTGCCCTTTCCTTTCCCAGCATGTCACAATTTGTATTTATATGTTTTATTTCCATAATTACTTATTTAATATCAGTCTTTTCTACTAGGCTATAAACTCAGATTGTTAGGGAGCAAATCTGTTTTGCTCACCACTATACTAGCATAAACAGGAGCTCAAGAGTTATCTGTTGATGAAATGAATAAAATCCTTAAATTATAACAATGATTGCAAATTAAAGGGTGATTTAGTGGCATGGGAAATATTTTCATAAGGCTCTTTGCAAAGAGCAGACTAACAGAAAAGAGACTAACAAGTATTAGATATCTATTATATATCAGACATCTTGTTAATTATTTTGCGTACAATATCACAGTTTTCCATTAAAATAACCCAGTTTAGTAGGAACTGTTCACCCACTTTTCCAGATGAGGAAACTTGAACATTGGGGAGGTGAAATCATTTGCTTAAGATTACACAGCTAATAAGTCACAGAGTTAATAACTGAACTCTTAATATTGATTATGAAACTCAAGTTATATATGGAAAGATTATTTTATCAAAACTAACTCATATGCCATCAACACATGGTACCATGATACACATGTATGGCAATTTTCATGGAATCATTCATTTGAAAAATATGTACTGAGCATCTACTATGTGCAGAGTTCTATGCACTGGGTATATAGCAGTAAAAAAAAGTCCATAGTATCAGGTAACAAATAAATACTTGAACACTTAAATTATATGCTGGGTGGTAAGTGCTATGAAGAAGATTAAAGCTGAGATAATTTAGGGAGCAATGAGGAGACAAAGAAGTGTGCTATTTTTGATAGAATGGTCAGAGAAGGCCACTCTAACGAGGAACACTTGAACAAAGACATATCAGAGTGTATCGGGCAGACGAAACAGCACGCAAAAGCAGAAGTGCTGGGCCTGTTTACAAAATAGGCAGAGGACAGGATGGCTGCAGTAGAATGAGCCAAGGACTGAGAAGGTGCATAGCAGGACGTGAGGTCAGTCAGGTAACAGGGAAATAAAAGAGATCAAAAGAGTACAGAGTTTTAAGAAGACTGTCAAATATAGTCAAGAGGTTCAGTAGGATGAACTCTAGTCAAAAGATCAATGGTGACTCTACTGTGGAAGAATATTTTTCAGTTCCTCCTAAGTACAATATAAAATTTCTTACATGCACAATTATATTAAAACCATTGGACTAGCAATGGTAAATATGGACACAATTTTCTTGCATTTACAAATTGAAAGCATTATTCTATACTAGGAATATCTACTGCATAATATGTTTAAGTTGATAATTTATATAAAAAGAAAAAACATAACATTCACAGAATAACAGCATTGAACAGCAACTTTTGTTGTTCAGACATTTTCTTATCTTTTTGAGAAATTCATGATTCCAGTTAGAATATATAAATTTTTCTATGTAAAATGCTACTGGATTTATAAACAACTGTTTTAGTTTGTTGCTGACTTTACCACTTTGGTTTCATGCAGGGTTAAGTATGTTTCATCATTTAATAAAATTATTTCATTTAAAATATAAAATTATTCCTAATGGACTAATTTATTTTGTTATTCTACCAACAGTTTCATCACTGTCAAAAAGGGCATACTCCAAGTACTTATTCACAAATTTTTTTTGGCACCTACTATGCATCAGGTATTGTTCTGGGTGCTGGGGATACCACTGAGGACAAAAGAGATAAAATTCCCTTCCATTATGGAGCTTCCATTCTGTTGGGAAGCAAAACAATAAAAACGAATATATGATACTTATGTTTTATAGTAATAAATATTGAAAAGGGGAAAATAAAGCAGGAAAATACCATATAAAATGTTTGGAGGAAGAAGTAAAATTTTAGACAGAGTTGCTAGAGAAGGCTTTTTCGAAAAGGTACCATTTGAACTGGAGCCTAAGAAGGTGGGAAAGCTAGCCAAATGGATTTTTTGGAGAAAGAATTCTAAACGGACCAAGCATGCCCTGCAAGCAAGAACAGTGACTAGAATAAAAAGAATCAGGGGAGAATAGTAGGAGAGGAGGATCAAAGAGTTAACCAAGGGCTTGATGAGTCATTGTGAGGTCTTCTTCCCCCAGTGACATGCGAAGCCTCTGGAGCAAAGGTGTCCTATACAACTTTCTATGATAACAGAAAGGTTCTGTGCTAATATAGCAGCCACCAGCCTCATGTGGCTATTGAGTACTTGAAATTTGGCTAGTGTGACTGAGGCACTAAATTTAATCATAATTAATCAAATTTGAATAGCCACCCGTGACTAGTGGTTATAGTCTGGCACAGAACAGCTATGGAGGTTTCTGAGCAGAGGAGCAAAAGGGTCTGCATTTTAATACGAGTCACCCAGGCTACTGTGCTGACTACGGACGTTAGAAGAACAAGGGCAAAAAACAAAAACAGGAAGACTATACATAATGCTGGTGCAGTAAGTCAAGAGAGAAATGATGGTGGCCTGAACCAAGGTGATCAAAGGTAATGGTGAGAAGTAGTCAAAAGCTGGATATATTTTGGCACACTCAATAAGATTTGCTGAAGGGATCAATATGGAATGTGTAAAGAGAATTCAAGGATAAGAACAACACTTATGGTCTGGGCAACTGTCAGAATGGTGTTGCCTTGGCTGAGATGGAGAAAAATGCAAGAGAAACTGGTTTGGGAGAAAATATCAGAAACTTGGTTTTGACACCTTAAATGTGAAATGACTATAGATATGCAAGAAGAAGATGCCAAGTAGGCAGACGGACATAAAGGACTGGAGATAGGGGAGAGATCTGGCCTCAAGATAATAAACTTGGGAGTTATCAACATTTGGTAGTATTTTTAAGCCATGAGACTAGATAAAACTGCCTAGGGGGTGAATAAGATAAAAAAAAGAGAGGAGGTCGAATGAGTGAGTCCTATTATTAATAGTTAATCAAATACTAAGGATTATATAAAACAAAACCTATGCTTAAAGGTTTAGAGTTCAGTGACGCAGTGAAGGATGATCATATAAATAGCGTGTTTTTTCAACTAGTCAGCACTGGAACTTACTGTGCAGCAAAGGACAAAAGACACCTGCTCCTCTGAGGGGTCGTACCACTCTTTCTGTCAGTCTAATGAGATACCAAAAAGGATAGGCTGACGAGCTATCGGAGGATGCATCAGACATGTTACCACATGCCTGTTGCTGCAGAGGTCACTGTCCTTTCACTGTGTTCTTCTAATTACATGAGGAAATAATTCAAACTCGAACCATGTATGGATGTATACATTTTAACGCAATATCTTGAATCATACCAGCTGTGTTATTAGCAATATAATGTTATAGTCCTGACTATGTATAACTAAGTAGATAACTCCAATTCAGATGACACAAAAAGAGAGACATGGTCTCTAGATGGGTAAAATGGTCATGTTTTTTTTAGTCTGTGTAACGGTTAAACTTTATGTCAAGTTGGCTAGGCCATGGTACCCAGTTGTTTGGTCAAACATTGGCTGTTGCTGTGAATGTATTTTGTAGATATGATTAACATTTACAGTTAACCTAAGTAAAGGATATTACCCTCAGTAATGTGGATAGGGCCCCTTCAGTCAGCTTTAGCAAAAGCTGAGGTTTCCTGGAGAAGAAGAAATTCTGTCTCAAGCCTGTAACATGGAAATCTTGCCTGCCAGACTGTCCTACAGATTTCAGACTTCCCAGCCCCTACAATCACATGAGGAAATTCCTTAAAATAAATTTATTTCATGTATATAAATATTATGTATCTGCTGGTTATGTTTCTGTGTTTCTCTAGAGAACCCTTAATGAAACACTCTGCCTCTATTTGTACAAGCAGTATGATACTACGTAAGTCTTTTTTAACCTCTGTAAGCTTCAGTTTCTTCCTTATAAAATGAGGAAAACCTCAGAATTACCCTTTATAGAGATGTTCTGAAGGTTAAATTAAATAATCCATGTCAAAGTTCTTAGTATGGTATCTGGCACACAACAAATACTCAACAAATGTTAGCTGTCATGGGTTATTGCTATTATTGTAATAAATATTAAGGCTGACCATTTTAAAAGACATCATGTTATAATTTTACCTTACATGCAAAAATACTAAAGTTTTCTTAAATCTATTTTACGCTTGTAATCCCATGACAGATGGTCAAAAATACCATCCTGGTCATATTCTAGATGTTCTTCTCTAACAGAATCATTTTACCAAAGTTCTTCATAGTAGTATCCTATCTATATTTTATCAGCCCCCCAACTATGCTAAGCAGAGATTTAGTAAAAACATTCAATGGGCTCAAACAAAATGAAGACATAAAAATGAATAAAATCAGGAATCTAAATACAAGTGATCTGCTTCACTATTAGTTTCCTACAAAACTTCGTTATGAAGATTAAAAAAAAAAGAAAAAAAACCAAAGAATTTTATATTTTAAGCCCACAAAACTTTGGGAAGGAGAACATTTGTAATTAATAAACAACCAATGCTGGTTTTAGTTGAATTATAATATCATAAATAACCTACTTTGAGGTTAAAAAAATCCTTCCTAGGTAAAATGAATAGAAAATTATGGAAGAAAATTTTAAAAAGAACATACTACTTTTCCATAGTAAATGCTAATATATACTTGCGTATCAGAAAAATTAAGAATTATACAAATTTAATAAGTAGGAAGAGTTAACTCTAGAAGATTTTTTTTTAAAAAGAGCCAATTCTTATACCTAACATTCATGTTACATTTGTGAGATAGTCTAAAATACTTGCTTAAACTAATTTTGTATTATATTATAGATTATTATAAATTAAAAGTAATTTCCATTGTAGCTACTTTAAAAAGTCTGGATTTTCTTTTAAACCATTCTAATCAAGCATTATGAAAGATGTCAGGAAAAAATTCAAGCAATTTTTTATATTTTAAATCATATTTTCTAAATAACTTATAAATTTATAGTCATATTTTATTTCCAACTATTATAGTTAAACAATGAGTTATTATTCACTTCTATTTTATTACAACTCACCTATAAGAAACTGCTCCCCAAGCACCGTGTTTATTTGTGAGAATATTGAGAATCTTCTGTTTCAGCTGATTTGCTGTTACGTGATCTCGATGTTTAGCTGCACTAATAAGATGGTCACACATCTTTTCCTCCTCTCTTCTATCAGCAGCATACTGGGCACACTGAGACTATAAAGAAATACAAACAAGGCATAATGATAATATTTTTTACTGTATATAAGTAAGGAATGGTATCAACCTTAAGTTAAAGTCAATAATTTAATTTAAAAAACTCAAATAGTATAATATTTTGATATTAATATTTTGGTCTAAAGAATACATATAGTCACCTTTGAAACATAAAAATGTGCTCTTTCTAAAGTTTATGTAAATAATGTGGATAATGTTAAATAAAGTAATTAATGACTTTTATGGTTCCTTCTGATTCTGAAAATCTAATTTTAATGTATACCAAAAACAATAATCTTAGAAACACAAATGTTTCCTAAAAATGTAAATCTACTTTTTTAAAACAATACAGTATATCTCACTTAAAATAAGAAGTTCCTGATAATTATATATAAATCAAAAATTTGTCATTTAACTTATAGTTTTCTATTTCATAAATGGCAATGTGATACAGATGAAAAAGCAGTCATTTAGGAATTTAGTAGACCAGATTTCAATTCACACTTTACGCAAATTCCATATTTTTTATTTATTCATTTTCATGTTTGTAAAAGGAGGAACTGACAGGTTTTTTTCCTATGATATCTCCCAACTCTAAAAGTTAATGTGTTCAAAGGATCTCACAAGAGCTACTACCTTATTCTTATCTTTTCTTTTTCCATAATAATCAGTTGTCATGTCAGCTATCTGTATTCATGCTCACTAGTGTTAGTAACATAGCTGATCGATGGATCACTTCGTGTATCACAAAGGTTTGATATGAATATGGAGAGGAACATCTCTTTTTTTTGGAGACAGAGTCTCACTCTGTTGCCTGGGCTAGAGTTCTGTGGTGTCGGCCTAGCTCACAGCAACCTCAAACTCCTGAGCTCAAGCCATCCTCCTGCCTCAGCCTCCCGAGTAGCTGGGACTACAGGCATGCACCACCATGCCTAGCTAATTTTTTCTACATATTTTTAGTTGTCCAGCTAATTTCTTTCTATTTTTTTTTTTTTTTTTTGGGGGGTCTCACTCTTGCTCAGGCTAGTCTCAAACTCCTGACCTCAAGTGATCCTCCGCCTCGGCCTCCCAGAGTGCTGGAACATCTCTTTCATCATAAGTTTGATTCTTTGTATAATAATTGTTATAGAGAGTAGCTTGATTATAAATTTTAATATTAGCAAGTGTGTAATACAAGTCATGTAACTAGGAAGAGAAAAGTCTCATATATCTGATAAATACATATATATATATATATATATATATATATAAACTAGTTCACATTCATCATTACTATACAAAAATCTATTTCATAGACGGTCCTTGAACATATCCCTTCCATCTATATACTTACAGACTACTACCAAAAGTCATCTCTCTTCAGGAGAAATAACCCTACAGTAATCTAAGAAGGATTAATTCATTTTCCAATTTATCTTTTTGTACAGGGAATCACCAATTAGTACAATGATCTGCCTCAGTAATGAGGTTAATATTTCATTAGCTCATTGGAGAGTAAAATTAAATTTTCATTTTTCTTCCTTAACAATTACAGTAGTTAACTAAAAAAGCTTAACTGTGAAGTATCCACCTAAAATTAAATATACATATTAAAATATATATTAAATATCCTAAATACAAGCTTATGTGAAGATAGAAAAATTCCTCAAAAAGTCCCAGTAAAATGTCATGACTTTTGTAAAATCTTTCACAATTTAAAAGTGATGAGTTCTTGGTAAACTACACACACACACACACACACACACACACACACACACATACACACACACATGCACACGCACATACATCAATACATTTACTATTAATAATACAGTACTAACCTGAAAACAGATGTAAACATTTGGGTTAAAAAAGTGTACATTCATTAAGTACAATGCAATACACTCAAAATTCGATATATATTAATACTATATTTTATGCATATATATAAAATATAAAAAACACTAAGTCTTCATGTCCCCTTTAAAACCTATTATCCCTCTTAGACATGCATCTGTGATGGGAGCGAC
The DNA here is from genome assembly GCA_004363605.1 of Indri indri. Classification (NCBI taxonomy): domain Eukaryota; kingdom Metazoa; phylum Chordata; class Mammalia; order Primates; family Indriidae; genus Indri; species Indri indri. The sequence goes on from RJWJ010046993.1 coordinate 9,987, forward strand.
CTCATCCTAGAGTGGGTGAAAATTACTGTGTTGGGGGTAAAAAAAATCTTATGATTTTAATGTATAAAGGGCAGATGCATATACAGCACACAAACCTATGCTGCGTATTGGTGGTATTATAATTTTATTGAGATGGGGGTACAATTATAAAACAAATGTCTAAAAAGATGCCTTAGAGGAGCAATATTAAAAAGAAAAGATGAAGAAAAACTTCCCTTAGCTTAATACTGCCTTGGCTAGATATGCGTTAAGGCTCATAACTACTATCTAGCTGCTTGAAAATCTATTTTAAATGTTTTCACATGACAAATATTGATCTATTTATATCTCCACAAAATATCTTGATTTTCTTAGTGGAAATGTGATTGACTCAAAACTGATCCTTCAGGGAATTCAGTTAAGATTATAAACCTTATTTACTAATAGAAGTTGAAAATTAATTGACTTTTTATTTTGTTGAATTCTGATATATCTTATATCTCAACATTCTTCGAAGAACAGATAATTCAATCTTTCCTTGTCATCCAAATTACTGCATGATACCCTGATAAATATCCAACGTTTTTTATCATTGAAGTAATATGAAACTTCACTTTGATAAATACTTAAAGATCACTATACTTATATCAAAGTTTAAAATATCTGGTATCTTTTTCAAAATAAGGTTGTTTCAATTCCATAAGACAAGTGCCCTCTGTCTCATCTGACCAAATGAAGCAGAGGTTAGGTGTACAAAAGCGACAACAGCTATTTTTCTGTCTCAAGCTTTTCACCTAGCTGGGTCAGAGATCACTAGACCTAGTCCATCAACTTGTATGACTCAGAGAGCTGCTTTACTGAGATAAAAACCTCATCAAAACTGGAATTGTGAGCTCCGATTTCTAGCCATACCATACGTGTTGGCATGTTGTATCAGGAGAATAAATCGGTGAAGTCATTTATTACTTTCGAGTCCACTGTGAGTCCAACCTTAAGCCAAACACCAGGTCATGTAAATATTTCTCAAACCAATTTTGCTTTGTAGATGGAATGAACTGCAATACTGAATAACTGTTATATTAGGAGATTTGTTGAATTCTACATGAGTTCGTTCATGTAACTGTATCATATACTCATATCTACTTAGTGGTGTGTAAACCTCTGCTAGCTTCAAAATA
>RJWJ010046994.1:0-11146 GCA_004363605.1 Indri indri
TGCTATTATTTCTCTCTTTGAACTTAAATGTTGGACTAGCAGAATGACATGTTTCCAGTGACTTCACCCCTGTTGTGCAATGATTAATCATCATGAATACAAGTTAACATCAAGCCATGGGAAACTTGTCTTCTCCCATCTAATTTGATTAATGAGTTTTATGGCTGAGATGCATTGTGAAGAAAAAGTTAAAAGTACTAGAGGCAAAGTACAATTGTGGCACATCTCACATACATTTTTTAGGGAAATAGAAACAATCTTGAACATAAAAATTCCATAGTTACAAAGTGACAAGATCATCTATCGGAGGTAACTATATATGACAAAAGGTTGCAATATTCTCTATACCCTGAAAATAAAAAACGAATCAATCCTCTACTATTTATTTTCTTGTTGATAGCTACCAACATACCAAGTACCCAGTGAAAGATTCTTGCTTCCTTAAATTAATTTCTTTAAAAGCCCAATAGCATCAATCTTTCAGAAGTAATTAGGGTTATTCAAATATTGACATTGTCAGTCATAAGACAATGCAATTCCTTACTTAAGTAACAGTAGAGTTGCATTTATAACATTAATTAATTAGAGAATGGTCCATGACAGCTTTTTGGATTTTAATGATTCAGTGAAAAATATAATAATCTCTTAAAAATTCTGTTGAAAATAAAGAGCAACTTTGGCAATTTTTAAAATGTCAATACAGAGGTACAAATAAATTATCATGTTGTGGACAAGATCCTTATTAGAATTAGGACTTACTCACTTTTAAAAATAGGAAAATTAACCCTCATTTCTAGGGATAAGATAATTTCCTGACCTAAATTTACAAATTTTTTCCTAATGTTTTATTTAGAGTTTGAATATTGAAGCTCTTTGACATTTACTTCTGGAATAAGTTTTCTTCTTCAAACTTTTTACTTTTAAATTTTCTGTCTAATTGACATTTATGTATATTAAAATTTAACATTTTAGTCCCATCATTCACAAAAATACATCTTTTATGATCTCACTTACGCAGAATCAAAATGGGAAAGATAAAATACTACTGGTCCCTGAGACATTGTCTTTCAGGCATTAGACTCTAATATAACTCTGTCCAGAAATAATAACCATGATATTAGTTTCCTCGGACTGCCATAACAAATTATCACAAATTTGGATTGCTCAAAGCAACAGAAATTTCTCATTTCACAGTTCTGCAGACTAGAGCCCAAAATCAAGGTGTTGGCTCATGCTCTCTCCAAAGGCTCTAGGGAAGGAAGGGTCTGGGGAGAATCCTGGCTAGCCTCTCCCTAGCTTCTGGTGGTTGCAATCCTTAGCATTCCTTTGCTTGTGGTGTTCTTGTATCTGTGCCCAGATTTTCTCTTCTTATAAGAATACTAGCCATTGCATTAAAACCTAACCTAATCCAGTATGACCTCATCTTAACTTGATCTGCAATGACCCTATGTCTAAATAAGGTTACATTCATAAGTACTGGGGTTCAGCATTTGAACATGTTTTGGGGGGACACAATTCAATCTATAACAACCACTTGTAGTAACTAGTCCTAAAATCTAAATCCTTTGGCCGGGTGTGGTGGCTCACACCTGTAATCCTAGCACTCTAGGAGGCCAAGGTGGGAGGATCGCTTGAGGTCAGGAGTTTGACACCAGCCTTAGCAAGAGCAAGACCCTGTCTCTACTAAAAAATAGAAAGAAATTAGCTGGACAACTAAAAATATGTAGAAAAAATTAGCTGGGCATGGTGGCACATGCCTGTAGTCCCAGCTACTCAGGAGGCTGAAGCAGAAGGACTGCTTAAGTCCAGGAGTTTGAGGTTGCTGTGAGCTAGGCTGACACCAAGGCACTCTAGCCCAGGCAACAGAGCAAGACTCTGTCTCCAAAAATAAATAAATAAATAAATAAATCTTTTCTAACACTTCAAATCACTACTTTAAAAATTACTGATTAATAAGTTGATTTGCATACTTTTACTCATAAAATATTAATTTTTCATTAAAATAACCAGTCCAGTGTATTTTATGGAAGAAAATTGCTCCATAACAAAATAATTTTAGTCAATATTTTATAATATCAATAAACTCAAACCTCATACAATTTTTTTAATCCTTTACTAATATGTCATTAAAAAGCAAGTAAAAACTGGTCCTAAAAGTAAGTATAAGCAGGTAATGAGTTATCTCAATTGATTGTGCATTGCCATTTACAGATTAAACTCCTTGTTCGATTCTTCCCCTCTTCTCACTGCTGTATTTGACTACTCTTAAAATTTATTTTAAAAAGTAAGTATAGTTGGTATGTGAATAAGACAACTACCATTTATTTTATAATTTCTTCTATTTAGTAATTAAAAGTATTCTCTTTTTTATATCCTTTATATCAGATAAAATTTAAACATGAACTTAAAGCTTTAAATTTTTAGCACAAAAGAAAATTTCACTGTAACATCTGTTTAAAGCAGAAAATTTTATCTATATAAAATTAATTTGTAAAAACTACATAATTTGTAAGCATATGTATTTACAGATAATTGTATATTATACATACCTTTTAAAAAGCAAAGAAGGAGATTATTTCAGAGGGGAAATAAATGTACAAAAATAATAAAGTGTACAGAACTGTATGAAATATATTTGGCATGTTAATCATTACTTCAAACCTATCTTTTGATGGCTACAAATTTTGCTGTTAGCTTCTGGTAGCCAATACAAAGAAAGAAACAAACTGTATAGTGGATATTTTTTAAAAATCATTTATTGATAAATTCATATTTATTTCTGGTAAAAAGATTTGAGAAATAGTTCTCTTGTTGGTGATCATAAATTTAAAAAACGATAGAATGAATGCAGCCATAATTTTTCTACAGTTGTTACAATAACAAAATCAAAGTAATATCTTCTAAAGGACTTTTTAAAATTAATTGCCCTTGATTCAGATGTCTGTGAGCAAAAAATTGCAACCCACATAGACGTCTCTCTGGAAGACTGGCACAATCCAAAGATAAAATTTAAAATGTCCCTAAATAATTGGAGGGGCTAAATATTAAAGACATGAATTTTCAAGCATATTTTGTCACAAAACCAAGCTTTAAGTAAGCTTTGAAATGTATATCCAATTCTACCTTACAAATTAAAGACAGTCTATATGGTTTAACACGTCACCTATTTTTATCAAAGTTGAAAAGATATACAATCAAATAATAAATATATACAACTGAATACAAGTTGAATATCCCTTATCTTAAATGCTTGAAATCAGAAGTGTTTCAGGTTATGGTTTTCTTTTCATATTTTTACAATATTTTCATACATATAATGAGATATCATGGGAATGGGACCAAAGTCTAAACACAAAATTCATTTATATTTCATATATACCTTATACACATAGCATGAAGGTAATTTTATATAATATTTTAAATAATACATAAAACATGAAACAAAGTTTGACTGCCTTTTGACTGTGACCTGTCACATGAGGTCAGGTGTGGAATTTTTCACTTGTGCCATCATGTTGGCACAAAAAAGGTTTTAGATTTTGGAGCATTTCAGATTTCAGATTTTCAGATCAGGGATGCTCATTAGGCCATCCTACAAAATGAAAGGAAAAAGATAATCAACACGGAAAATATACAAATGTTGTGAACAGGAAATTCACAAAAGAGTAAACATGAATGACAAATACACAAAAGATGATCAGACTCATGGTAAACAGTGGAATGTACATTAAAACAATTTAAAAAAGCTGTCTTAACTCATCCTCAAGTTGGCAAGGATTAAAATGTTGATGCTATTCAGTTTGGCTAAAAGATGGGGAAATGAGCACTGTGTTACATGAAGTGTGAGAACATAAATTGAAAGGTCAATTCGGCTGAATCTATGTGACCCAGTGAACTTTTTTATCCATTCCAAAGAAAAAAACACATAGACACAAGAGGATGTGTACAAGGGTGTTTGCTTCAGCACTGCAGCACAAAATTGCAAATAACTTAAATGTCCATCAATAGAGGTATGGCAAATAAATTATCACGTATCTGTCTATGGCCATATGCCCAATCTCATCTGATCTCAGAAGGTAAATGATCGCATATTCATATTATGCAACACTGTGTACCAGTCAAAAAGAATGAAGTAGAATTATGTATGCGAATAAGAAAATATTTTGAAGACGTATTTTTTAGTAAACATAGCAGGTTGGTTGTAAATTAGCTAAGTGTTGGAGGTCATTTACTGTTTTTGTATATGGCTCTATATTTCCTAAATTTTCTTTTTTTCTAGTAGTAAATATAGAGCAATTTGTAAGTCAAGAGCTCTGCAAATATTTTATAATTAAGATCTATGGACAGCATATAGAAGAATGTTTATCTTCCTGTTCTTCATACCACAAAGTCATTTATCCAATTCATACAAAAGTAAGTATTGACTGATATATAACTTATATGACATAAAGAGAAAGACGGCGGAACACAAAACTGGTTTATCCCACTAGAGTATCTACCATTAGGCTTCTTACCAACATGGTGGTAAAAGGTTTTATGTAAGCATCAATAGCTAAAGGTTTGTATCATGTCCTTATAGTTTATCCCAAAGGTATTTCCAGTCCATGGACTCAAAATTAAAAAAAAAAAAGTTTGAATAAATTTATATTGTTCTAGGAGATTTGTCCATAGGACGATAAAGTATAAACTTTTATACCTTAAGTATATACTATACTTAAATAGGATATTATAAAAATATCCTATTTTTATAATAGGATAACTGTGCCAAAAGCCTGCCTATGATTGGTTACAATATATAAATACCCAAGAAGCCTGGCCTATAAGTGGCAGGCTTTATAGATGAAAAGTCTAAAAAACTACTGTCAAAGGAATATAATATTTTTCTATTGGACAAATTTGCTCAAGAGAAAGTAAGATGACCAGCAGAAAAATGTATTATTCCTCAGTGAATCAATACCAGTGACAAAAAAATAGGATGAGGCCCATCTCCAGGACCACAATCAGGGATGTCATTAATGCCTTTGATATTTCCTGAGGAGCTTTGGACTTGTGGGTAACAAAATATACATGATCCCCATCTGCTATGAAGGTAGTCAGGAAAACGCCTTTGTCACAGAAGATTTCTCACAGAGGATTTGGGAGAAAACTATTACAATTAACACAAATTATATAATAAGCACCAAGCAGAATAGCTATAACTAAAATTATATGTATAAGCATAGACTTTCCCACCAAGAGTTAAAAGCATAGTTCAAGTAAAATAAGAAACTGTGAATAAAAAAAAGGATAAGAGTTTTTAAGAATGAAATGGTGTAGCTATTTAATAAGCTAGATGTTTCACAAAATCCATAAAACTAGAAGTCTTTACAATTTGCGTGTACGATTTTCAACCAAAGGACACATATTTGTTTCTATTCTTATCACAGGAGTCTGTCCAATTAAGAATTCCCACCAGAGGTCTCCTCCTGTGGAAATAAGTAAAATGTAAACACCTGTAATCTAAAAACATTCCCCTGGTATGTCTTTGTGAAAAAATCTTCCAGGTAAGTAATGAATGCACCTTTGAGAAAGTAGGGAATTTTACAAATTAATAAATTAATCCATGCTGTATCACATCATCTGCTAACCATTGGACCCAAAGGTATCCTGATGCCACAGCATCTAATTTCTGAGAAAAATATCCAACACATGGTTATGTCTCAAAATACAAATTGGAAGCTTTGCCTTACTGTTATCCAAAATGCTACCCAAACCAGTAGGTTTTATTTATTTCTACATTTCCTTTGAGCAGGTTAAATAAAATGTGTATTAAAGACTCAAATAATTACTTCAATAAAATAAAAGTAAAAACCTGTTTAAGTTTGGCGGTATGGTTTCCTTTCTTATTGTACTCAGTTCCCATTAATGAGTGGAGTTTGTGTGAGTGATTGTCCACAGAAATTGTCCACATCAAGAAGAATCTGAGGATAACAAAGATAACTCTATATTGATACAGCAAAAAAAATAATTACATAGATAATGATGGAGGTATGACAATAGTAATACCACAAACAAAAGCTGTAATTCATTGAGAGCTAAGTGCCAGATACTATGCAGAAGTACATCATATAGATTTACTCTTCATACCAACCCTGAGGAACAGACATGACTTTCTTCATTTTGTATAATAGGAAATGAAAGCTTAAAGTTAAAAGGCCAGCCTAAGTTCACACAGCTAAGAAATGATATCAGGACTCAAACCTGACCAACTTGGTCTAAAGCCTGTGTTCTTTAACAAGTACGGAGCTACTGAGAGTGATTTTAAATCAAATGTTTCTGAAAAACAGTTCAATTCAAACTTGGCCTTTCTTGTAAATGTGTTCAGAAATTCATAATACAAATAGTTATTGGTTCCATACTCTACCAGTCTCTTCTATTGGGGATATAACAGTAACCACATTTTTAAAAAATTTTAAACATCCAATTCAGGTTACAGAACAATTTTGACTGGGTAAAAACCAGCCTATATGAACATTTTTCATACAAGAAAGTATATTATTGATTTTTTTTTTTTTTTGGAGCCAAAAAATGTTAGTCATGCTAACCAGGTATGCACAATATGATGGCTTTATCAGCTTTCATTGTCACCAAGATTAATATTTAATGGTTTAAGGAAAATATATCTATTTAAAATGAAATTAACAGTATTCCAATCAAGTAGCAGAATTAAATTAAAAGAGGAAAGCATAATAAATGTTGTCATTTCCTGAAGTTTAGTAAAACTTTCCCATTTTTTTCAGTTTCACTTTTTAATCCTGAAGGCATTACTTCAGTGTGTATACATTTATGCTAATCATATACCACAGCCATGGGTTCTTCTATCAATATGAAATGTTTTGTACTTGCTGTTTTTGTGCATCTTGTATTGTTATGTGCAATATACAAAATAATGTGTCTAACTATGCCATTTATGCTTTTGAAAGAAAAAGCAAATTACTTACTGAAGAGAATGGCATTTGCATGCATGTGTGTCAGCTTTCAAGCCATTTCCTTCTACAAAATATTGCTTTCTACACTTAGAAAATGCATCCATCCATCAGTTACAAACCATTTCAAAGCACTTTATGAATCTACAGAGCAAAATGTACTTATCTTACATTGGCAGTGTCCCAGCTGTTACAAAATTGCTATTGTCCTAATACTTACAAGGCAATTTTAGCATCAGTTAATAATTTTACAGGATAGATAACTTCTAAAGCATTATAAAATGACAGACATTAAACAATAGCAACTTAGCATTTTTTGAAACAGTTCATGACAGCTTAAAAACTAAAGTGATTTTAATGTATAGTCTATGCAGTTTTAGTTTCTCATTGACAATTCCTTTAGAAGATAAAAATGTGAAAATCCTTTTAAATAGTGGGTGAAAGAATAAAACAAATTTATCTTTAAAAGATATTCAGTAAAAATCTCAATTAGGAATAATGTTTCAAATCTTCCTGTACAGATAGTAGATGACAAGAATTTGAATTTATTTAGGCAGAAAAAAAAATGGTGGTATCATTTAATGGTAGGGTACCACAAAATAAAAAGGCATATCTATTCATTAAAGCTAATACAAAAAGAAAAATATAGCAAATAGCATTTTTATATAAATCAGTGTGCATTATTTCTTCCTAAACACTGTTTTCCATCAATCTTAGTTTAAAAGCTTCAGTTAAAGGAAAAATCTGGGCAAATGCAATACGTGTGTTCTCTTTTACTCCCTTTGTTTAAGTTGTTGGGATAGCCGTACGACACATTTTCAGCTCGATATTTTTTCTATTCACCTTTGATAGCTAATGCCTTGATGGTACACAAAGAAAAATAGCTCTAAACAAATTACATTAATTGGTAGTTTGACGTTTTACATGTGTAATCTCTTCAAGGAAAAATTTCTTTTGATAAAAACCGGTGTGTAGCAGTGGCTATTTTCACAAATGGACCTATTAAACAAAACCAATTATTCCATGAATGTTCACGAAGGCCAAGTAATTGACTGCATCATAAAAATACACCCCGAATTCCCTTAGTACACAATTACCATCTTCTCGTCTATCACTGAGCACACTGATGTCACATGGGCTCGTTGTACACCATATCACTTCAGAAAATCAAGTACAAGTCAGATTTTCAAAGAATGTACACTATAGTCACGTATTTAATCCTCCGTAGAAATATTCTGTGAGAAGTTTGCATAATTTGAATCCTTTTCACGACACCAGTATACCTGAAGAAAAGTGTAATTCAAAAAGTCTCTTTGGAGTCCCACCAGCAGTGTATGAGTGTTCCTATCTCTCTGCATCCATGCCAACATTTGTTGTTTTGGGACTTTTTGATAAAAGCCATTTTCATTGGAGTTAAGTGATATTCATTGTGGTTTTGATTTGCATTTCCCTGATGATTAGATATGTTGAGAAATTTTTCATATGTTTGTTGGCCATTAGTCTGTTTTCTTTTGAAAAGTTTCTGTTCGTGTCCCTTGCCCGCTTTTTAATGGGGTTGTTTGATTTTTTCTTGTTAATTTTCCTGAGTTCTATACAGATTCTAGTTATCAGCCCTTTATCAGATGTGTAGTATGCAAATACTTTCTCCCATTCTGTAGCTTTTCTGTTCGCTCTAGTGATAGTTTTCTATCACTGGCTGTTGAGAAGCTTTTTAATTTGATCAGGTCCTCTATGGAAAGTAATATGGAGATACTTCAAAGAACTAAAAGTAGAACTACCATTTGATCCAGCAATCCCACTATTGGGGAAAAAAAGACATTCTATAATAAAGACATCTGCACTTGAATGTTTATAGCAGCACAATTCACAATTGCAAAGATGTGGAAACAACCCAAGTGCCCATCAACACATGACTGGATTAATAAAATGTGGCATATGTGTACCATGGAGTACTACTCAGCCATAAAAACAGTGGTGATCTAATACTTCTTGGATTATCTTGGATGGAGCTGGAGCCCATTCTTCGAAGTGAAGTATCCCAAGAATGGAAAAACAAACACCACATATACTCACCATTAAATTGGCACAAATTGATCAACACTTACATGCACATACGGAAGTAACATCCATCAGGTGTTGGGCAGGTGGGAGAGGGGAGAAAGGGATGGGCAAATTCACACCCAATGGGTGCGATGTGCACTTTCTGGGGGATGGGCGCACTCATAGCCCTGACTTGGGTAGTGCAAAGGCAATATATGTAACCAACATGTTTGTACCCCCGTAATATTATGAAATTTAAAAAAAAGATATTTGAGACTAGAAGTTGAATGAGAAACAGTACTTGTCTTATAAAGGCATTTGGGATTTTATCTGGAGACTTAAAGTTTTAATTTCACTTCTTTTAATAAAGGAAACTTTATTTTCCTTACTTTCTCTTCTTTTTTTCAGGAGAGCTGCCAGGAGATCATTTTCTCTTTATGATAAAAAAAAAAATATTTTTGGGTAATGGGCACACCTATAGCCTTGACTCAAGCATTATAAAAGTGATCCATGTAACCAAAATATTTGTACCCCCTTAATATTTTGAAATTTTAAAAAGTCTCAAATACTTTTACAATGTGCAATGTATGCCATTTATTAAACAGTTGTGTATTATAAGATATACAAATCCTTATTTTACTTATACTAGAAGGAATATATGTGATAAAATAAATCGAATAGCCAGACATTCTATAGTGCCAGCTCCATGAAGGCAGGGACATGTCTCTCACAGTTTGCTTCATTCCTGTCATTACCCATAGATCCTAAAACATAGTGTGTGCACCACCAATGTTTGTTGATTGACTGACTGATGGAATTGCTCTGATTTGATTAATAGCTATTTTTACTTACGTTTTAAATTTCGAACTATTTTTCTCAGTGTACATATAGAGAATAGCTCTCACAATGAAACTATTTGATTCTGACTTAGAAAATCAAACAGCTAATTCTTGCCAAAAATTATTGAGAAGCATAAAACTTTCTATTTAAAAAAACTCTTTCATAAAGTTACATGTCACTTACAAATTTCAAGATATCTTCATTAAAACATGAGACTGACTTATATCTACAATGAAAATACAAAAAATGAAGGCAATACATAGATACTTCTTTATTTTTGCCTTCATATATCATCAAATTAATCTATTTAAATTATTAAATATTTATTTACTATTGCCTTTGCTAATATGTTTATTAGTAATTAGTATATAATATTACAGGTTTTGTACAACATAACTGAATTTTAAAACATTGAGCAAGTAATTCTTGGTACCAAGAGAGTAACATTTTAATTAAATTTGTACTTTGAAAATGTTATCAAATTCAATCTTTTTTTAATATTAAACTCAAAATACATGTTGCTCTCCCTGATTTTTAGTAAGAATACATATAACAGCAGTGATAACAAATTCCTACTAATAAAAGCAAAGAAAATTTTATGTGGGGGGAGTGTGGATATTGGTAAGTCACAGTTTTTACAAACAAACAGCCAAAGACTTTCCGTCACCTTTTTTGCTGGCCTTTAAGCTATTTCAGACTCTCCAGCATACAGTCCTTGAAATGTGTTTATAATATTTCTTGAATAGGTCTTAGGTACATTTCCATTTTCCTCCTCTCCCTATTATATGTTCATTCTTTATTACTACCATCTAGGTTTAACCAAATGAGAAGAATCTTTCTAGTCCTGCTCTCACAAGGGAAGGAGATCAGACGGTTAGCATCCAAGTCAATGAACTTGAATTTATAGCCTAAATTAAATCTGAAGCCAGTACCTGGTGATTAGACTACCACACTAGGGGATTCTAATGTAATTTTTAAGCATATGACTAACAACTTAAGAACTAAGATATTTATCACGTTGTTGAGTCCCTAAACCTAAAAACTTGTTGCTAACTTAGTTTTCTTTGCTAACTTTTCATACACACCTGGGTTGCATGAATTATTAATGTAAATAAATTACATTTTGAAGTGCTTGTATTACTCAGATGCACATGAACTGATTTTAGGTAAGAAACCCTGAAGAGCAAAATATGACAATTTGAGCAGGAAAATTTCATAGAGGAGCTACTGGCATAGTGTTATAAATTTTGAATAGAACTCTAGACACCATATTGTTTCTAATAAATTGGCCCAAAATTAAT
>RJWJ010046995.1:0-11202 GCA_004363605.1 Indri indri
CCACGGCCCTCTAGCCCGGGCAACAGAGCGAGACTCGGTCTCAAAAAGAAAAAGAAAGTCTAAATTTAATCAGATAAACACAGATCATGAGTGATTTTCTGACACTGGTATATTTTGAAGAAAAACTTGCCGGTCCCTTCTAGTTGTCCATAATAATTTGGCTGAGCAGGGGGCCCACTGTCTGGTTGACACACTAACTGCCTCAGGGTCACCTGGGGTACCAGTTTAGAATGCAGAGTCCTGGCCTGGCGCCTGAAACTTCTGATTCAGTAGGCCTGGGGTGGGGTCTAGAAATCTCTATCTTTAACACGCCACAGCTGACTGTGACGCACAGCCAGGTTTGGAAACTAGTTGAATCCAAAAAGAATGTTCCCTTCTTGCAAGTGAGAAAATGTCAGGGGGCACTGTGAGAAGGGGCTGTGATTTGGATTTGGAGAGACCAGGTTTGAGTCTCAGTTCTACCACTTACATGGACAAGTTATTCAGCCCCTTCGGAGCCTGAGTTTCCTCTTCCATGAAGTGGGAACACCACCAGGGATCTGTTTTGGTTACTAGTGCCATACAACAAATTACCCAAGAACTTTGCCACCTGTAACAACTGTTTTATTTTGTTCACAATGCTGTGGGGCAGGAGTTCTGGGAAGGGCTCATCTGGGTTGTTCTCACTTGGGGTATCTCATTTGGTTACAATTAGATATCAATGGGGACTGCGGCCATCTGAAGGATGTCCGAGATGGCACACTCCCGCAGCTATCAGTTGATGCTGCCTGTTGACTGGGGCACCTACATGTGACTCACTGCCATGACAGTTGACTTCTTACTGACTTCTCCCAGAGTGAGTGCCCCAAGAGAGCCAAGAGGAAGCTGCATGGCCTTTTCTGGCAGCCTTACAAGTTTCACGGTGTCATTTCTGCTGTGTTGAAAGCAGTCACTAGCCCACCCAGATTTCTAGGAGTAGGGACATAGACCACACCTCTTGGTGGGAAGAGTGTCAAATAACTTGCAGGCATGTTTCAAACCACTATAGTATCTCATGGGGTTGTTATGAAGATTCAGTGAAATGATCTTTTTGAAGTGCTGGACAAACATGAGTTTCCCTTCTTCTAATTTGAGGCCCGGAAGCTCACAGGGCAAAGTCAATGCCAGGTGCCAGGTTTCCAGTTGCAGCTGCTCATGTCTACTGGGCCATAGGGATGGGGAGAAGGGACCATTTTTCTCGGTTTCTAATCATTTCTAGTCCCTTTGGATGGTAAGTACAGGGCAGCAGTGGGGCATCTCCTGATTCTGACCAGCTCGGCTCTCTGGGGAGGTGAGATCCACAAGGTCTCCCATGATCCCTGCAACCCTGTGTCAGCCTTACCCACGTGCCTGATCGCAACTGGAAGCTCACTGGGCTCCCAATGGGAACAGCTGGTTGAAGACTCCACGTTTTCAGGACAGATACGCAGCAACTGTCTTGTTCAGAGCAGGGTGGGGTAAGGCTCAGAGCTGCACAGCAATGAGAGTGTGTAATCCCCAGAGTTCACATTCTTGGGCTCCTTCTATGTCCCCAACACCATGCTGAGGGCTAGAAATGGTCACATGCCTCCGTGATGTCACTGATGAGCACACACCAAGGCCTGAGTGAGTGATGCATGAGTGCCCCAGGAATCCATGGCAGGGCAGGTCTCGGAGGACGGGGGAGGCCAAGAGAGACCTCCCAGACTAAGTATCCAGGCTAGGCCATGCTGCAGGCTGCCCATCCTCTCACATCTCCATGCCTCAGTTTCCTCATCTGTAAAATGACAGTAATGAGGTGCCCACCTCATCGTGCGGCCATGAGGAGGAACTGAGGGGGTGCACCCTTCATCAGGTCGCTCTCCACGCGTTCGGGATTTAGATAAGCAGGAACAGGGAAGGAAGGCGGGATGCTCGAAGAGCTGCCAAGGGAGGGCAGAGTCACAGAGAAGGGGAAGCCAGGGGGCTGGCGGGGAGGGGCAGCCTGCTTCAGGGGTGGAGTCTGTACTTAGGGGCAGAGCCACCGCTCCTGGCTCCCCAGGTAAGAGCTTCCGCCCCCACCCCAAAGCCTCCAGCTCCTCCTTCCCCCCCCCCCCTCTCTCTCTGGACTTCTCCCTAAGACATTTCCTGGAAGCTCCGCCCACAGCCTGGCCCATTCCCACTGCTGAGGCCCAGCCCAGCCCCTCCATTATATGAACAGCTCCTCCCGTCTGCTCACTGCGCAGAGATCCCCATTCTCTTTCTGTCACCCTCTTTAAGCATCACACCTTGGGGGAGAGGAAAGACCATCCTTTTGAGAGTCCAGGCCACTAGCTCTGTGACCTTAAAAGAGCTGCTTAACCTCTCGGAGTCTCAGTTTCACTGTCTACAAAATAGGGTAATGTGTGACTAGTGCCTTATATTGACCATACTTCTATGAGGATTAAATCAGGGAATGCATCAAATAGGCGCCGAGTGCTTAGTAGGTTCTTAATAAAAGGCAGCTATTTCCATAATGATTCTAGCTGCTGTCCTGGGCACACAGCAGGCTGCAAGGACCACCTCACCTGCCTCTGCCACTGCACACACAGCTTGGTGGCAGGCCAAATATGACATCCCCGTGAAAGTGGGTGAAGCAGTTTCATCTGCAAGGGGAATTCACCAGGGATTTAAGGGAAGGGTCAAAGTGCAGATCTCTAATCCACACGCCCCTGTTTTTAAGTTGCTTGATGCGCAGTGGATATCTTTAAACCTCTATAAAGGAAGGTCAGTTAGTGCCCCAGACTCCCAGGCCTCAGAGTTGCCTCAGGGCCCAAGAACGAGGTCAGATGTGATAACTGCTGTGCTGTGGCCAAAAGCTTCCGCCACGCAGAGCAGTTCTCCTAAAGCAGAACATGTTTTCTAAACAGTCTGGCTGGTCAGTCAAGCCCGGGGCGCTGGTGGGTAGCAACAGGCTAAGTGTGACGCTGGGCTTTGCCCCAAAGCTTTGGGCCTTTTCCACAAGCACGCTCCGCCTCACTCTGCACTTTGAGTTGACTGCCTGGAAATAGAAAACATCTCTACCCCGGCGGTGAGAGATCTAAGCACTAGTGACAGGGGAGTTTAAATTTTCAGGACAAGTGACCGAAGGCTGCTAAGAATATCCAGCCACAGGCCTGACCACAAGCCAGTTAACGCCCCACGTGGTGGCTTCCGTGGTCCTTTGGGCATGGGAGGAAGGAGCTGACTGGGCAGCTGGTGCTCGAGGAGTCCCTCAACTGAAAGCATATAGACACGGAAGTAAAGAGTAAAATAACATTAAAAACAACCAACCACCCAATCCTGCCCTCAAGGAATATATAATCTGAGAAGGGAAGACATCGACCTACCAAAGGTACTTACTGTGCATTAACAGATAAAAGCAAAGACAACCATATGGAAGGGACCAGAGGCTCCGAGACAGCCAGTGCCAACAAGAGACTCCAGCCTGGCTTCTCACAGCCAGATCGGGTGGCTCCTGTGGCCTAGCGTCTGGCAGCCTAACAGGGAGTCAGGCAGGCCCAAGGCATGTGTTCCACCTTCTAGCCCTCAATTTCCTTATCTGCAAAGTGAGGGGTTTGGAGTCCTGTGGCATAAACATTTCGGGCCTCTGAGGCTGTCTGGGATTCTGATGCATGCACCCCTGGGAAAGTGGACACGTGCACTGAGGGCCACCATTTTCACACTGTTTCCAGGGGTTGCCTGGCTCCAAGGAGACTATCCAGGGCTCTCAAGCCAAGGTTCTGGGCTTTTGCTTTTGGGGAGGGAGTGTTCTTAGAGGGCCGGAAAAGGCTGGGTAGAGTTCACAGGGAAAGTGGGATCGAACGATGGGCAGAACTGCAGTCTCTGTGCTTTCACTCAGCAAATGCCATGAGCGTCAACTGCGAGTGAGCCCAAGGGATGCATGCAGCCACAAAGAGAGCAGAAGAGATCTCAGGTCTTGTAGCGCTCCCGTTGTAGCTGGAGAGACAGCCCATTCTGCTCTAGCCGTAGGGGCTGTCCTTCTCTTCCTCGGATAGTCCAAGGTCAGTCCTACATCAGGGCCTGTGCACTTGCCGTTCAGCTGCCGGGAACTTTCCTCTATACTCATACAGCTGGTTCCTTCTCAGCTCCAAGTCATTTTTTCAAAGAGCCCTCCCGGGCCATCCTGGCTAATGCTACCCTTCCCTCCCACTACTTTCAGCCACACTGTTCTGTTTCATCTTCTTTGTGACACATGTCACTATCTGAAGTTACCTTATTTGCTTCCCATTTATGGTCCATCTCCTGTAGGATAGGGACCTTGTCGGTCCCATTCTCCATGGTGCCCTGGCACCCAGGACAGTGCTTCGCACAGAGTAAACAACTGTCAAATACGTGATGAACCAAATGAACTAATTATAGACTTAATGCTAGATTGCTGTGTTGGGGAGGCCCGTAATGCAGGGGAAAGACACGGTGGTTTGAGAGGGTGAGGCCGGGCGATTAAACTGGTCTGGACGACAGTTTGGGGAAGGTGTCTTGCAGGAACTGCTGTTTGAACAGAGCTGTGAGTGACTAGGCGAAGGGGGTGGAGGGAATGTCTGGTCCAGCTCCTTCCGATGTGGGAAGGGGCTGGAAACAGAGCAGCCCAAAGCCAAGGTCCAAGGGGCAGGGCCTGGTGGGCTGGCCGAGGTTCTCATCTTCCTCTCAATGGTGAGAGCCTCTGGAACACCATAGGTCTGGCTGCAGATCTGAACCCCTTTACCTCCCTGATCATTCCTCCTTCTACTTTGCAATCTGGCCACTCTGGAATCCTGGTTGTTCCTTACAGACAGCAGGCACTCTCCTGCCACAGGGGCTTTGCACTGGCTATTCCCCTGCCTGCAATGCCCTTCCCCCAGAAATCTGCTTGGCTCGCTCCCTCGCCTCCTTTGAGTCTCTGTTCACATCTCGCCTTCTCAAAGAGGGCCCCCCTGGCTACCCCTAATCCTGTAAACTTCTCCCCACACCCTGCCTTCCCGATGCCCCTTTCCTGCTCCCACTTTTCTTTCCAAGGCACCTATCACTGTCCGCCATCTGAGGTAGTTTCGTGACCTATTACCTTTGTCATTTGTTGTTCATGTCTTTCCTTCTGGAATGCAAGTGCCCTGAGGGTGGGTGCCTGTTTCGCTCCCCAGGGTGTGTCGAGTGCCCAGTGGTTGTAGCTGTTGGCTGCCGTGCAGGACACGGACTGCAGAGGGGCAGGAGTGGATGAGAGGGACCAGTTAGGCGATCGTTGCCATGGCACAGGCAAGAGGTTGTGCCAGGTGGGGCAAGGCAGGGCGCTGGATGTGGAGAGAATACACGGACTCTCAGAACTGCACAGAGAAAAGAAAATGGGGTTTGCCAGTGGGTCAGGTTGGAGGATGAAGGGGTTAGAGAGGTCGACGGTAACTCCCAGGTTTCTGGACTGTATAACCAGGTGGTTGGTGGGGACCAGGGAGGAGAAGCAGTTTTTAGGGGGAGGAAGGGAGAAGGGGCGTTCCTGGAGGGAAACGTGCATGGGCCACGATGGGGAAAGGCTGCGCCTGTCCGGGGCACAGTGAAAAGTCCAGTTTGGGCTGGAGTGGAAGTTCCTGCAGAGAAGGCGAGGAAGACAGGAGGAAAGAGGATGGGGGCCTGGCCAGCCTGTTATTGCTGCTCACTCCACGCTCTCACCGGGAATCCCAGGCCACCGTGAAGGAGTGCTGCCAAGCCTCCACCCCAACATGGCACATGCGCGGGGCGCATCGCTCTCAACCCCTGGCTGTATCGTGGAGCAGAAAGTGTGCTTCTGTTCATGTGATTTTAAAAGTTGCTTCCTTGCCATCTCTAGCACCCCCACCGCCCTCCCAGGACCCCCAATCCCCCTCAACTCGGCTCAGAGCACCCCCGACGCTCCTGCCATGAGGTCTCCTGCCCAGAGCATGAATGCCATTTTAAGCTTTATTCTTCCCCAGTTTGTTCATTTTTAAAATATTTCTATTTTTGATTTTGTTAACATTTTATTGAAGTACAACGCACAGAAAAGTGAATGTAAGAAGTTGGGCACACCCATGTAACCAGCATCTAGATCCGTATGTGGAGTAGTCCCAGCCCCCGACCAAGGGTACCTCCATCCTGACTTCTAGCACCTTACGCGAACGCTTTTACCCACTTTAAGACTTTATGTAGATCCAATCCTATTGTGCATATTCTTTTGAGGCTGACTTGTTGGGGGTAACATTTCATTTATGGGATGCACCTATGTTGTTGTGCTGTGCTTGCATTTTAAAAAACAGAGTTTTCCAAGCAGCCTCCCAGTTGAAGCAAGTGATCCGGGCTGAGCCCCCTGAGACCCCTCTGGCCTGTGGAATACTTCGGGAGAAACCAGGAGGGGCCCCAGTAGAGGCAGTTGGGGGCTCAATGGAAACTTCGTATGGGGCAGGGGGCAGCATTGGTGTTTTAAGCAAATGATATTCTAAGCATCGTGTTAGTGCTGCGTGGGATACAAAAGTCGAAGATGTGGTTAAGGGGGAGTGAAGGGGAGATGACACTGGGTCTAGAGTTGGGCCAGGTTGTAAGAGTGTCTTGAACTGCAAGAGGAGGAAAGAAAGTAGTTACCACCTGAGGGAGGGACAGAGAGGTAGGAAGGCTATGACTCCCTGCCTCCCAAAAAGATCTCCTTAAGGCCACCTTGGTAGTCATCCAAGAAGATTTCTGATGATGTGTGTGTGTGTGTGTGTGTGTGTGTGTGTGTGTGTGTGTGAGAGAGAGAGAGAGAGAGAGAGAGAGAGAGAGAGAGAGAGAAAACTTCCTGGAAACCCATTTCTCTAATAGTTACACTGTTGGATGTCGGAGGGAGTAGGGGGCCTCAGGGACTGGCAGAGACATTTGAGAATTTCAGAATCGAAAGTCCAGGGAAAGTGAGTGACTTGCCCAAGGTCACACGCTGAGGGGGCCAGTATTAGAAAGGGGATCTCTTGTCCCCTCCATGGTTCTTTCCATTACTGCGTACCACCCTCTCGCTTTACAAAGAGCCTAGTGTTGCCACCAAAAGAGCTGAATTACCTCATTTTTGAAAGGCGTTATGAATTGAGTTCTATTATGTGGAATGGGGCAAAGATGTTGTGAGCAGGCATGACATTATAATTCATGTTCCACTTCTTCTATTTATCTTTGCTGGGTTTTGTGTATCTTTGGAAGCAGCCTTAAATTATTATTGGAACAAAGTAGGGAGAAAAATAATAATATGTAATTACAAATGAGGACTAGGCCATATGATCCTATTAATTGCCTTCCCTGCAATCTTTATTTTTGGTATTCTCAGAATAATTAAAGGATTAGGCCTCGATTGGTGGAGGCGGTAGGTTAGCACTGAACTCTAAACAGTAACATCACCTACTCCAGGAACGGCCTGGTGCGATCTGCCACCTGGGATGCTTTCAGAGCAACACCAAGGGCTGTGCTCCACTCTGTGAGTATTTCCTCTCTTCTGAGGAGAAACTCTGGCAACGGCTGGAAAATAAACCCCAAAGCAAGGAAGAAGCTGAAGAGAGGAAATACTCAGTGGTGCATTAATCATAGTCGTCAAACCTAGAGCAGAGGACAATGGCTGGTTCGAGGAAAGACTGAACCTAAATTATCTTGGAGATTGATCTTCTCTCTGCCTGTTCCCTGTGCCAGCAAGCAGGCCAGAAAGGTCCCGGCGCAGCCACTGGCATTGAACCGACAAGGGCATCCACCAACTGACTAGCATGCTTTGTCAGACAGCAGGGCAGAGATGACCACCCTCTGTCTGCGGATCATCCCATAGCTTCTGCTTACAAAGCTCCAGAAGAGAAAAGGCCTCTCACGGAGACCTGCTGGACAAATTCACTGCCATCATGTCCTCAGGGGACATCATTTGCATGCCAGGATGCAGTAAAGGCCATTGCCTTCAGATCCAAAGAAAGCACCCAATTAGGATGAGCCTGTGCAATTGGCAGAGTAATGAAGCTGACCGCAGGTGCCTGGAAAGTCTGAAATTTAGTTGCCAGTGTCGCACCGTGATGGGAGGGGCAGCGATGGCATGGGTAAAATTTGGGCTTTGGGAATTGGGCAATGAGTGTCCCGGCAAGTAGGCAAATACATTATCCTCTAAGCCTCAGTTTCCTCATCTGTGAAATGGGGACAATAATAGTGCCTTTATTATAGGGTAGTTTTCTATATGAAGTGAGATTATTAATGTATATAAACTTTAGAACTGTGCCTGGCAGATAGAAAGCCCTTAATGAATTCTAGCTATTGTTCTTCTAAGAGCAGAAAAAAAGCTAGTGGCCACCTCTACCCTGAAATCTCAAAAGTTCTCCAGCTTCAGAAGAGCTGAGTGGTGAATCCTTCCCATATTACCTCTTCCTGAACTAGCTTTCCCCATGGTAAGAGCAAGAGTGATCTTTATGGAAGCCCAAAATGGGGAAAAAGTGTTGCCCGAGAGTATGAAAGGGAAAGATGGTTTATAATCTCACTAAACACTAGCCATGATTTAGCATGGGTGGAAACACAGGAACTTCCCAAACAGAGCTAGAGAATCTATTTGTTCTGGGGAGGAAGTCCTTCCCTTGAACTTTTTGTCCCCACACTTTTCAAGGTTTACCTGGAAGGAAGGCAACTTTTCTTTTTTTTTTTTTTTTATTTTTTATTTTATTCCAGGGTATTGTGAGGGTACAAACACTACAGTTACACTTTATGCCTTTGCCTCACCCAAGTGCGGGTTTAAGGCAACTTTTCATTCAGATGGTAAATTCTCAGGTTCCCATGGTGAACACAACAGATCAGCTGAGGCCTGCGGAAGGAGAAAGAAAGAATCTCCTTTTATGATATTTACTGCTGTTGGCAAGTTGCCAGGATGGCCCCAGACGGATAGGATTGGAGAAGCTCTATAAGAGCTGGTCCCAGAAATAGTTTACAGTTTGGGGGAACAGTGCCTATGCACAGGAGGCAAACAATCTCTCTTCTGGAAAGAGCCTAGATTTGGAGTCAGGTAGAATCCCTACAGCCACACTCTGCTAGATTAGCCATGTATTTTGGGGGGCCAGCTCTAAGAGTTTCTGTTTCCTCAATTATAAAATGTGAACACCTACCCCCTAGGGCTATTTTGGGGGCATAAGTGAAATAACTTGGGAATATATCTAATAAAGTAACTGAAAAGATTGGAAGGTCCTCAATAAACAGTAGCTATTGTTATCATGTAGGAATTATGCATTGTTAAAAAAGGACTTGCTTTGCTATCAAATGCAACTTAGTGACACAGTTACTGTTAGAGGTCAAATGGCATGGAATTGAGGGGAGAACTTCAATTTCCCAAGGTCAGCTGTGACCAGAATCCACCTTTCCGGTTTCTCAGGGTCTCCAAGAGAAAGACAGTCTTAATCTTTGCCACCAAGGACCAAATGGTGGCAACAGGCAAAGTAAGGAGGCTCTGATTTTGGCTTTTTTTTTTTTTTTTTTTTTTTTTTTTTGAGACAGGGTCTCCCTTCGTCACCCAGGCTGGAGTGCAGTGGCGTAACCATAGCTCACTGCAGCCTCTGACTCCTGGGCTCAAGTGATCCTCCTGCCCCAGCCTCCCGAGTAGATGGGACTACAGGCCAGTGCCACCACGATGGGCTGTAGTTTTGGCTTTGTCTTGCTCTTGGCTAGGGTGTTCCTTTCTTACCTCCTGGGGATGATATTCTGCAATATTTAGTAAGGATAGGACTCCCAAGGCCTCCCCACCAATATGCACACCAGGTCACTTGGCTCCTCTGACAGAGAGAGACCTGTATACACGCGTCCCATGCTCCCGTGGGCCTCCCAGACAAAAATAGCTCCTCTAGCCTATGCCTCAATTTCCTGATTTCTTCTGCCTCAGTCATCCCCAGAACTACCAAGCTACTCCCTGCAAGCCTAGGTACTCCCCCTCTCCTGTAGCACACCCCTGCAACTGTATTACTCTTTTTTTTTTTTTTTTTTTGAGACAAGGTCTCTCTCTGTCACCCTGGGTAGAGTGCCGTAGCATCATCATAGTTCACTGCAACCTCAAACTCCTGGGCTCAAGTGATCCTCTTGCCTCAGACTCCCAAGTAGCCACAGGCACGAGCCACATTGCCCAGATCATTTTTCTACTTTTTGTAGAGACAGGGCCTCGCTCTTGCTCAGGCTGGTCACAAACTCCTGAGCTCAAGTGATCCTCCAGCCTCGCCTCAACCTCCCACTGTGCTAGGATTACAGGCATGAGCCACCACACCCAACCTGTCTTGCTCTCCTGAACTTGGTTTCTTCTCTGGCCATGATATTGAATATTGATTCAGTTAGCAAACATGTATTAAGCATTCAAACATTCATTTATTGTTTATCAAGTATTTTTTTTTAGCATTGGTATGTGCCAAGCACCATGCTGGGCATTGGGGGATATAGCCAGGAAAAGAATTCTGAGAACACTGCGTTTATACATGTTCATTGCTGGACTTTGATGCAAGCTTAGTACACAGTGATAATACACCCTGCCCTTAGGGATCATACGGTCTTGTTGGGGAGACGACAAACTCACAGAGCCTATTCAGGAACTGACGACACCCCTGTATGGCTGGCCCTCAGAGGTGAGGTAGGCAGTGGCAAGCAACCAAGTGGCCTTGTTAAGGGGTTTTGGTTTTGTTCCAAGTGCAGTGGGAACTAGTCGGGTAGTGACATGACACACGGTTTGAAAAAGACCTTTCTAACTGTCATATGCAGGATGGAGTGGAGGAGAGTGAGAGTGGCAGCACAGAGACCAGCTGGGATAATAATCCTGGATAGTAATCCAGGCAAGAGAAGATGGTGGCCTGGCCTAAGGTGGATGGAAGAGAATGGGAAAGAAGTAGGCTTACCAGATCGAACACTTGGAAGTCGAAACAGCTTTGCCAGTGGACTGGAGGAAGGTGAGATGGGAGATGAAGGAGAGGGGTTAAGAATGAGCCCCCAGCTGAGCCACTTTCTGTAATAGGGAAAAGAGTTGGAGCAAAGGGCAGTTTCCAAGTGAAGAGCTCTTCCCTTCCTTAAAAAATTTGTTTAAGGCCAGGCACGGTGACCCACGCAGGTAATCCTAGCACTCTGGGAGGCCAAGGCAGGCGGATCCTTTGAGCTCAGGAGTTTGAGACCAGCCTGAGCAAGAGCGAGACCCCATCTCTACTAAAAAAATAGAAAGAAATTAGCTGGACAACTAAAAAAAAAAAAAAATATATATATATATATAAA
>RJWJ010046996.1:0-10694 GCA_004363605.1 Indri indri
GCATGGGCCAGAGCTTCATTCCTTTTCGTGGATGAATTAAAAAGTTGCTTTTTATGGCAGTTGTGCATGGCGCCTGCTACGGACACGGGGGCACAAATGTCCGTTTCAGCCCCTGCTTTCGGTTCTCGCGGTGCGTGCACCTCGGAGTAGAATGACTGGGTCCCCGGGTAACGCCACGTTTAACTGTTTGAAAACCCTCTAAACTGTTTTCCACACCTGCCGAAGGGAGACCCCCGATCCCATGAGCAGGGTGCTCTGCGGGCACTGGGTGGGTTTATTCTTACCAATGTCCCTGGCTCTTGGAACACATCGCTCCTTTCTGGGACTGGCTGTGACCTTATTTCCAAGGACCCAGAAAATCCATGACAGAGGAGGCCCCGATGGGGAAACTGAGGCTTGGGGAGAGGTTGACCCAGGCACTCAGCCCAAACCCCCTTCCTCCCCTGCAAGTCGAGGGAAGGCTTCTAGGATGCCCCCCAAGTGTAGTGATCCCCTGACCCCACAAAGAAGCCCGAGCCCACCCTTACCCGGGCATCAGCACACCCAGCCTGCTGTACCCAGAAGCCTTTGCAAAATGGGGAAGAAACTGAGAGCTGCAAGAAAGTGACAGAAACGCCACCAAGTGTCACACAGTGTTCCCAGCTCAGGACTGCAGAGCTTCCTGTGGGCGGCTGCCGGTTCCCCACCCCCACTGCCATCCCCCCAGCTGTTCCCCTTCCCCAGGGGCCTCCCCACCCTGCTCCTTCTAATTCTCTTTCCTTCGCTCCCTCTAAATGATTCTCCTTAAAACCTTTAAACATTTTTAAAGTATTTAAATTTTTTTTATGTAGCCTCAGGTTAATAGAATCAATGAAACAATGTAATTCTTGGGACCAACAGTTTATTTTATTTCACTTATTTTTTTTTAATGACAGCAAAGGCTAATTCTGCCACCAATAGACAGATCCCATCCTGTGAAGGAGGGGCCAGGTGACAGCCCACGCAAATTTATGAATGTGCCAAAATTATCGCCTTCTTTTTTTTCTTTTTTAGAGACAAGGTCTGGCTTTGTCACCCAGGCTTGAATGCAGTGGTGTCATCATAGCTCACTGCTGCCTCGAACTCCTGTCCTCTAGCGATCCTCCTGCCTCAGCCTCCCAAAGCGCTGGGATTTGAGCCACCCTTGCCTGGATGTTTCATCGAATTTTTTAAAAAGTTTTCACCCATACGTTTGTATGCTGAAATCAAATCTCATTTCATTTTCTTTGTGTCTGAGCGTTTTGGTGAACATGGAGCTTTGGGGATTTTTTTTACTGAAGGTGCTACTACGAAACCGTCACACTGAAAACGAAGATTTTTTTTCCCACTTCCTTCAATATTTTTAAATTAAGAGAAGAGTGCGTTACGGGGCTGCAGCCATCTCATCGCACGGCCCTGACGTTCATTTTCAAGGCTGTGTAGTATTCCAGCCCCGCCGTGCGCTCCCTGCTGAGGCAGCCTTCAGGTTTCGTTCCTGACTCAGTGACCGCGTTCGTGCGCTGCCTTAAGGAATCAACGACGTTACCCTTTTAAGCAACTTGCCTCTCGGATCCTCCTTAACACCCCAGATCTTAGCGATGGCTGGGACGGGACAAGACTGGGGGACACTTCAGGGTCCAGCTGCCTGTGAAATCCCCCTCCCATCCGGCCACCCCCCGGCCGGGCTGTCCCTGCAGCTGCTTATATAGTGTCTATTTATAGCCCCACCCCCACCCCACGTCACCAGCCCCCAGCCCGCCCCGTGAGCTCAGCGCTGGCCTGTGGGGAACGGGAAGTGGGTTGCGAGGTGCTCAGAGTTTGTTTGGGGTTCAGGGTGCCCCTGCAGCTTCCGGAAGGGCTTCATTTCCTAGAAGCTGAGAACATCGAGGTGGCAACTCGACCCCACTTTTCTCACCGTAGTGGGTCGCAGGGTGAAGGAAGAGGAACCAGGACCCCTCCTCCTCCTCGGCCCCTGGAGCCAGCACGGGGCCTGGACGCCTGGTCCTTTGGGGCATCGCTGCCTTTCTTCTCTCCTTGTGTTTGGGGACCTCCTCTGTACCCCCATTCTGCGCCGGAGACGCCTGCAGCCCCAGCCCCAGGAGGCCGAGAGACCTGGGTGGTCTTGCGGCAGGCCGGGGACACACATGTGCCCTGTTTTCTCCCCGCCCCGCCCACTCTGCTCCAGGGCCGAGGCCCCGAATAGCTCGACTGCTATATTTAGGAGCTCGCTTAGCAGATCCCGGGAGCTATAAATACGGCCTCGCTCGGTGCAGCCTCCAAACTCCCCGGGCTGGGCTGGGATGAGTTTAGAGCGAGGGGTTAGCAGGATGCCAGCTGGGCTGGGTGGGGTCTTGCACTAGAGGTCCCCAGCCAGGTGGGCTCAGGAGAACCCAGGTGTCCAGCCTGCAAGAAGAGACAAAAGCCCATTGTGGGCCCTGCCCCGGCTGGAGGGTCAGGGCTGGCCAGTGGCCTCCCACCCTCTTCCCCGTTCTCTGGGGCTTCCTGGCTTAGGGACAGCTGTCTGGTCGCACAATAGCTGTGCCGCCCTCCTGGAGCCAGCTGCCGGGCTCATCCGCGTGGGGGCTGCCCGGCCCCTTCCTCTGCCATTGTCTCCCGGCCGGGGGGCATCCTGTTATCCTCCCCTCCTCCCGGGGACCCCATCTGACCCCCCGCCTCAGCCCAGGCTGGTGCGGGTGCTGGGCATGGGATGATGGCACAAGAAGCCAGTGGGAAGTGCGGGGGCAGGACATCGGGGTCCCCTGGTCTCTCCCGACCACAGAGGGCAGCGAAGGGAAGACCCCCCGCTCTGAGATCATCCTTCCAGTCGACTGGGCGTCCACTCCCAGCTGTGCCCCGCAATGCGTTCACTCCCTCACGATCCCCAGGGGCACCTGGAGAACTGCCGACCGTTTCACAGATGGGGAAACTGAGGCCCGGAGATGCTACCCCCTCCCCATCACCTGCCCGAGACCACGCGGCCCAAAAGAGGAAGAGGCAGGGTTTGCCCAGGACGTCTGATAAAGGATGGGGAGAGGAGGGGCTCTGTGACTCCACGGAAGTCATTTCACTGCCCTGTGCCTCAGTTTCCCCACCTGTCAATTGGAAATCACACCCCTGCCTGCTGGAGCTATTGGGAGGATAAGTGAGTTCAATCCCCGGGAAGTGCTTAAGGAGAGGGCTGGGTACACAGTAGGCGCTAGACGAACGTTGTCATCTGCCATCGCAATTTTGCTGTTGTTGCAGCTGTAATAATAATAATAATAAATTACATTAATCTAATATAATTAATAAGACCATTGGTATTATGGGCTGAATAATGCTCAGGCCAGTGGCCCCACGTCCCCCACCCCGGGTGCGGGTTCCCCATCTGACAAAGGGGACTGCATCCCTGCCTCCCGTCCTTGCAGAACAAAAGTCACGAGGTTGTCCAGGGGCTGCCAAATAGGTCACTCGGGCCGGAAGTTCCTCAGGACAGAGGGAAGGAGGAGGGACATATGCAGGGCTGGGTCAGGAAGCCTGAAGGAGGTTCCCCTCAGTGGGGAGAAGGGGCCGGATGAAGGGTGTTACTAATGCACGTGATTTACCACGATGGATCCCCTGCTTGGCACAGGCTCTGTGCTGAGCTGAATAAGACAGACGAAAGTCCTCAGGAGGAACCCTGAGTTTCCTCGTGGGTAAGAGCATTTCAGGCAGCAGCGGCAGCCTGTGCAAAGGCCCTGTGGTCGGACCATGCCAGGGTGTTTTCCACAAGGAAAACAGGAGCTGTGTGTGGGGAGGGAGGAGGAGAGAAGAGGTAGGACAGGGAGGTGACAGGGTAGAATGTGCCTTCGGGATCACGGGGAGCACTTGGGGCTTTGCTCCGAGTGAGGTGGGAGCCATGGAGGGTTCTTGAGCAGAAGAGGGGTATGCTCTGACTTGGGTGTGCACAGGGGAACAGACTGTGTGGGGCGAGGGCCAGGACACCAGGTCCAGACATGATGGAGCTAGGCCAGGGTGGGGCCCCATGATGGGACGATGGGAGAAGTGACAGGATTCTGGGTCTATTTGAAGGTACCGGACTTGCTGACAGGCTAGATTTTGAGGTGGTGGCGGGTGGAGGGGCTGTCCCTGTTCATTCTTTCCCCAAGCGTGTGACAAACATCTGGAAGCCTTTTCTCTCACATTACCCTGCTCCTTCCTCGCCCTGTCCCATGAGGCCAGAGGGCAGGCATTTTAATCCCCATTTAACAGACAGGAAAACTGAGTCCCAGGGAGGCTACACCTGCTCCAAGGGTTTTCCTGGGGGAGCAGAAGGCAAGTGAGCCGATGGTCACCATGGAGGGGTCAAGGACAACATGATGAACATCTGGAAGAGCCTCCCACCACCCTGAGGTTCTCCAGACACCAGCTGTCTGACCTGCTGCTCCGCGGCAAGCGGGCGTTGAGCCCTGGGATTTCCATCTTTCGAGGAAAAAAGCCAAAACTCCACTCCAGACCTGGCCTGGCCCCTCCCTGCCAGCCTCCCCCTGGGTCCTCGCCCCTCTCCCAGAACCCTCGGCCCCCTGGCAGGAGCCTGGAGCTGTTCCGTTTCCCGCGGCAGGAAGGGGTTAATTCTGGGGTGGGGTGAGGCTGGGGGCCATCCCCAGGACAAAGCTTTTTTTTTGACTTCAGTCATTGGTGACTTTTTTTTTCCATAGCTGCGATCTCCCCCTTTCAACCATTACGCACTTCCTACTTTCTGCAACATGCACGCTTTGGCACCATCGATCCATTTGTGTGAAAAAAAGACACTTGATTACAGCGGCCTCCTTGAAAAACCCTTCTCGTCACCCCAAATCGTAGGGAAACCTAAAAATAAATATGAATATAAGAAACTCTAAACCAAGGCTTTGAATTCTAGCTGGATACAGTCACCCGCTAGAAAGCTCAGGGTCACGGAGGCGTTAAAGCCATTAGTACCCGGGAGAGACATTTTCCCCAGCCATGAGGAGAGCCTAGGGGGCTGGCCTCCCTGCCTACAGACCTCGGCTGGGCCCCTTGTTAGCTGTGCGGGTCCCCTGTGCCTCAGTTTCCTCCTGTGTAAAATGGGAATCTTAATAGTGCTGCAGATGTTTTAAGAGTCAATGAGTTAAAATAGGCGCTTTCTTTTTGAGACAGAGTCTCATTCCATTGCCTTGAATAGAGTGCCGTGGCATCAGCCTGGCTCACTGCAACCTCAAACTCCTGGGCTCAAGCGATCTGCCTGCCCCAGTCTCCCAAGAAGCTGGGACCACAGGTGCACGCCACAATGCCTGGCTAATTTTTTCTATTTTTAGTAGAGATGGGGTCTTGCTTTTGCTCAGGCTGGTCTCGAACTCCTGAGCCCAAGTGATCCTCCTGCCTTCGCCTCCCAGAGTGCTAGGATTACAAGCATGAGCCACCATGCCCGGCTAAAATAGGCTTTAAAAAAAGCAAGAGCCAGAACAACATAGCAAGACCCTGCCTCTCCAAAAAAATAAAAAAATCAGCCAGTCATGGCGGTGCCCACCTATAGTCCCAGCTACTCTGGAGGCTGAGGCAGGAGGATCATTTGAGCCCAGTAGATGGATGCTGCAGCGAGCTGTGATTGTGTCACTGCACTCCAGCCTGGGCAACAGAGCGAGACCCTGTCTCAAAACAAACAAATAAACACTCAGGACCCGGCCTGGTGCAGATAAAGTACTTTCTAAATAAGAGCATTTAAAAAAATTATTAGGTGGCTCAAGAGGCAAGCAAGTCACGTGATTTATTTGGAAAGGGAACACCTCTCCCGTCACGTGAGTCCCTGGTGATGTCCCTGGTGATTAACGCAGGGCCCATGGGCCCCTGAGATATGTTTCTCACTAGGGGAAGCTCTGGGCCGGGAAGGCCAGGACGGTAGCTTCCCTGTGCCCCAAAGTTTCTGTTCTTGGTGTGTGCCTGCCATCCACAGAGGGGCCCTTCACCCTCCCCCTGCTCCAATTTGTTTTGTTATTTTATTTTTATTTATTTTTTTAGAGACAGGGTCTTGTGCTGTCACCCAGGCTGGAGTACAGTGGTGCAATTATAATTAACTGCAGCCTTGAACTCCTGGGCTCAGGTGATCCTCCCGTCTCAGCCTCCTGAGTAGCTGGGACTGCAGGTGTGTGCCACCATGACTGGCTAATTTTTAAATTTTATTTAGAGATGGGGTCTTGCTATGTTGCCCAGGCCAATCTTGAACTCCTGGACTCAAGCGATCCTCCTGCCTCGGCCTTCCAAAATTGTGGGATTAAAGGTGTGAGCCACCACACCCAGCCCCCCACCTCTATTTGGACACCGATCTCTCTGTGTCTCAGTTTCCCTCCTGGTGTAAGAAACTGGAGGGGAAAGAAAGTACTGTCAGCCGAGATGCTGGCATTGGAGACTCAGGCGTGCCAAAGCTTTGGGCACACGTTGAGCCCAAACACGACAGCCTGGGGCTATTTCTGACGTGGCCTCCGTCCAACCTCACCTCCACCCCCGCCCCCGCCAGTGCCCAAAGCAGAGCCAAGCAGGTCCTGGGGTAAGACTCCCCGGCCTCTCTGGCCCCACCTTCGTCTCCGATGCAGCTGGCCCGTATACACACGGGCAGGAGTGTTTGTCAGACTTTCAAATGGTGGAAAAATTGGCAGAGGATTTGGAAGCACGTTGTGCTTCATTCCCGCTAAGCCGGTTCTCCTGTGCGTGTGTGTGTGCGTGTGTGTGTGCGTGTGTGTGTGTGTGTGTGTGTGTGTGTGTGTGTGTGTGTGCAGCGCCCCCGGGTCTGTGTTTTTACTGCACTTTCCTGTTGGCTTCCAGTTGCCCCGCCAGTTCCGGGGAGGGCCCTGGGCCGGCAGCTGTCCACCCCCACCTTCATAAAGGCCCGGCTGGCCTCGGGACAGCCAGCACAGCTGCCCGGCCTGGGGAGACGGGACAGCCCTGTCCCTCCCCGACTTCCCTTGCTCCTGCCGGCAGCCAGGACCATGGGAGGCAGCGGTGTCTTTCTCGGTAAGAACTTTGGGGTCCTGCCAGGAGGGGTGAGGGTCCTGGCAGCACCCCTTGGTCTCTGCTGGGAAACGGGAGGTGCCGCTGGTGGCTCCGGGGCAGGCGGAAGAAGCCACATGTCAGGCAGGCGCCCGTGGGCACATGGAGAGAGGGGCTGGCAGTGCCTGGGCACCCATGCACCCCGGAAGGAACCCCAGGGTGCTCTCAGAGCCTGCTCCCCTCCCTGGAGGGGTCTTTATGCTCTCCTCTACAGCCAGTTTGTAGGCTGCTCCCTAAGAGGGGAAACTGAGGCACGGGGGAAGGGAAAGAAGAAAAAAGTGAGGTTGAGACTCCACAGGCAGCTGCTGTTAATGTAGATCACGGAGGGGGCTGTCTGGGAGCTGGTGGCTGGGACCCCTTTACTGTGGGACACCCCCAATTTGTACCCCAGGGTCTCAGTAGCAGGGACAGCCCCAGAGACCCCCCATTCTTGCTGCCCTAGACCTGGCCGGGCTGCAGTTGTGTCTTGAAGGGACTTTGCCAGGCTGTGGGTTTTGAACTTGACTTTCGTTGTGACTTCCCCCAAGCCTTTCCCGCCCCACCCAGGGTGGCTCTAACGGTTATCATGGGGCAGCTCGTTGCCTGAGCAACGGGGCAACAAAGAGAGTGAAGAAATGACATTTGGGGGAAAAACCAGGGCTGCCAGGACCGCAGGGACACGGTTCCCCTGTGCCGGCCCCAGGGTGGCAGGTGTCAGCGCAGCGGCCCCCTGGGCTCGGAGAGTGAGGGACAGGAGGCCACTGCGTGGGCCACACCTGGTTGGGGGGCAGCTTCTGGGTGCTTGAGGCCCTGCCTGGCTGTGTCACTGGGGCCAAGTCACCCCTGAACCTCACTTGCCTCAGCTGTAAAATGGAACAAGAGCAGCCTCCATCCTAGAGGTTCGTGTGAAGGGTTGAGCAAGCGAGGACACAAACCACTCAACGGTTCGCCTAAGTAAACAGGATCTTAAATTATTATTAACTTCTGGGTTACAATAACTGGCAGATTGGGGGAATAGCCTTGAGAGGTCCTTAGCAGGAGGTGCACGGGTGACTGCCCCGCCCCCACCCCAGGGTCCCCAAGCAGGAATCTCCTTGCTCGGGGCTCCGCCAGAGAACGCAAAGCAGATGTGTCTGGGAGCAGCTTCTCTCCCAGCTCCCGTTTGGGCAGCTTCCAAGGCCCAGATGGAGGCGCCTGGCCCCGTAGCCTCAGGGCGTGGGTGGGGAGCCCAGCCCAGCCCAGCCCAGCCCTGGTGGAGGGGATGGGACACAGAGGATCCCTGCCGCCCGGGGCCTGGGGCCCCAGCCCTTCAATTCCACCTTCTTCGGCCTCCTCTGTTCACGAAATTCTTCCTGGTTTTTTTTTTCCACCCCCCCCTCTGGGTTCCAAGCCTCAGTTTCTCCATCTGTAGAATGGGTATAAACACAGCCCCTGCCTTTAAAGGAGTTACTTGGGGCTTTGGGAGCCGGAGCCAACAAATCAACCTCGATTCCATCCTTCGAGGGAAGGTCATTTCGTCGTGTGTCCTGCAAAGAGGGACCTATTCCTGGCGGGCAGGGGAACTAGCCAAGCCCTGCAGCCAAGGAGGAGGAAGAGGGATCCCGGCATGAGAAAGGGGAAGGGGCGCGGCTGCTGGGAGCAGGTGCGGGTGGCTGGGTGTGGGGTCTCTGCCCTCCGCCAGCCCGAGGGGGACCAGGTGTGGATACAGGGGCTGAGCGGTCAGGGGACCTCTGGTCTGCAACCCCTGACACCCTCCCCAAGCTGCGCTCACAACGACTCCAGAATTCCCCCAGGAGTCCCCTCCAGGGTCCAAGTGGGCGACTGAGTGGTGAGTCATCCCTCCCCTCGGCCAGGAAGTGACTCACACCCAGGCGCCCTCCGGGTCCCCATCCCATCCCGATGCCCGACACCCCCACTTCAGGGCTCCCTGGATTACTGGGGTCCTCGCGGGGACTCCCAGCCCTCCCCCCAGGCCCTCACCTGCTGCCGAGGTGCCGTCCCCTCCTCCCTCCCTGCCCTGCTCCCCCCACCCTCCCTGTCGCCGTGTCTCAGCCTCACTCCATTTCCCTCTGTCCCTGTCCCTCTGTCCCGCCTCCTGTCTCTTTCTTTGAATTCCTGCTTTATCTCTCGGTCTCTGTCTCTCTCATCTCTTTCTATTTTCTCTCCACCTCTGTCTCCTTGTCTGTCTCTCTCTGGTGAACGGCAAGGAGGTCCCCATCTCCACGGCCCCTGACGACCTGAGGAGGGGCCCCCAGGACACGCCCCCTGGGCAAGGAGGTCCCCATCTCCACGGCCCCTGACGACCTGAGGAGGGGCCCCCAGGACACGCCCCGGGAGGGGGCGTCCCCGGAGCCGCAGGAACAGCGGGAGGGGAGGGGCCTTCCTCACGGCATCCTCCTGTTGGGGGGGAAGCCCGTGGCAAAACGTCCCCACTGGGTCCCAGGACAGGACGTTGCGGCTTGCAGCGGTTGTGGGTGCGGCGTGTGCGCACCTGTGTCCCTGAGGCAGGGTGCACGGCCGCGGCACCTTAGAGCCTGGGGCATCTGCGAGACCACCTGGTCCAACCCCTTCGTTTTTGCCTGAAGAAAGGGTGACAGTAAATGCTCAGAGGCGCCAGGCAGCTTTCGCGTGGCGCATTCCCACGCTACACTGGGAAGTGGATGCCCTCGTCATCCCCATTCTACAGAAGGGGAGACTGAGGCAGAGAGTGGGGAGGGATTTGAACGAGGGCCGCGTGGCTCCAGTCTGTCCTCTGAGCCGCTGCCCACACAGCCCCAGGTCGGGAGAGCTGGCAGCCTGAGCGACACCCACGCAGGCTCGGGGTCCCCTCCCCATTCCCCGGTTCCTGAAAACCCACCCGGAAGGCACCAAGTGACAGACCCTCTGGCCGTGGGCGTTGGATCCCAGGGACATGACGATTGCTCACTCTCCCTTTGAGCAAAGGATGGGATTTGAGCCTGGGACGGGCTGGGACCCCCTTCCCCAAATGCGTCGCCCTTAGGCCTCCTTTCCCGGGCTCTGGGGTCCTCTCTGACCCCCTCCGTCTCTGTTGCAGCGCTGTGTGTCTTGCTGACTCTGTCGGAAGCCGAATCCCAGAACTCCGAGGGTGAGTCTGCACAGTCGGCAGCCAGAGCCCGAGGAAGGGGCCCTGGACCCCCACCTCGCACCTGGCACCCCTCACCCCTCAGCCCAGGGAGTGAGAGGCCTCATTCAGGGGACACTCGGGGCTGTCCCCCACCTCCCCCACCGCGCTTCCTCTAGGGACCACGTTGCCCCCCTCCCCGGCCCCTGGCGCCACGTCACCTTCTGAGTGTGCCCCCTGCCCCCGCAGGCTGTGCCCGGTGGTGCCCTCCAAACGCCACATGTGTCAATGGCAATGCCTGTCGCTGCAAGCCGGGATTCAGTTCCTCATCTGAAGAGATCTTCACCGACCCCACGGTGACTTGCGATGGTACAGAGGCTTGGGGGACGGTGTGGGGGCACATCAGAGATTATGAGGCGTTGCCTAGTGCCAGTGGGGGACATGGGTGGTAGTTAGGGGCCGCAGCCCTGGCCAGAGAAAAGAGAAAGGGAAAATAAACGAAGGTGGAGAAGTAGGGAGTGAACAGGCGTGGCTTCCTGGAGAAAGGAGCTGGTTCCCAAGGAATCTCGGGTCTGTGCCTCAGTTTGCCCTTAAGACTGGGGAGGGGAATGCTGAG
>RJWJ010046997.1:0-11139 GCA_004363605.1 Indri indri
AGCCAGATCTTCCCGCCCAACTTTCTTCCCCCACTACCCCCTCCTCCCCCACCCAGAAACACACCTCCATGCCTCCAGCGCTCAGACCCAAACCCTGCCTGACGTCCTGGCTCTGTCTGGAGCAGGTCCTATCAGCACCACCACCGAAATGTCCCGGTGCGGTCTACTCCCCCACCGGGGATGCTGCCCTCCCAGAACCCTCCGGGCAGCAGGCAACCCCCACCCCAGGAGCCTGCTGCCACGCCATGCAGTTCCTCGGCCTAAAACCTGCCAAGGGCCCGATCACAGAGTCCCAGGCCTGCCTGCCCACTCCCCAGTCTTGGCTCCCGCCCCTCCCTTGGCTCGTGGGTCCCCAGCCTCCAGGGCCCTCCTGTTCCCCAGTGCCACTGAGCTGCCCCCCACCTCGGGCCCCTGCCCCTGCTTCTCCTCCTGAAGGGCAGGCTCCCCCCTGCCCCAGAGCTCCCGCTTTCTCCCCATTCAAGCCCCAAGCCAATGTCCCAAAGAACCTTCCCTTCCACCTCAGCTACACCACGCCTCCCCCAAGCACTCCCTCCAAAGCCTTACTTTCTCCCCAACACTTTCCTGCACTTACCTGTTTGTTCTATTCCTTTCCCTGTCCATGGCTTGGTCCCCCTACTAGAATAAGAGCTCCCCGAGGGCAGACAGCTGACTGCCTTGCTCTCTTGGGCACCCCAGCATCCAGGCCAGCGCCTGAAGCGTTTTCTGTGATTAATAATCCTCTGCTGACCTACTGACTAAATATTCCACTTTGTCCTCAGCAAAAGTGGGTCGGCAGTGGCTAGCCCTGCATCCATCCGTCAAGGCCTAGACAGAGGCCGGGAACTGTTCTAAAAATGCCGGGCAACTGATGTGAGCACCAGGCACAGGTGAGCCGTTGCATAATGACCACAGGCGGACCCTGTACTCCGGATGGCTCTGGACACACCACAAAGCTGCCGAAAGGCAGGGCTGGAATGTCCCTTCCCAAAACCCAGCCCAAAATAGGCCTTGCTGTGCGCTCAGGGCGCAGGTATTGCTCAATGGTGGGGGGCTTTCAGGAGAGGATGCCGGCACTCCTCAGCACCCACTGTGTGCGGGCGCTGAGCGAGGCAGCTTCTGTCCCCCGAAGACAGGGAGCACCCTAGCTGGGCCGCATCTCCCTCTTGATCCCGGCTCCTCCCCTGGAGCTCAGTGCAGGCTCTGACGCTCAGTAGGTCCTCAGTATTCCAGGTGGGTGAATGCAGCAACAAAAAGGCCGCACATCCTCTGTGCTGGGGCTAAGCTTTGGCCATAAGCAGAGGGCCTGGCAGACAGCAGGCTCTCAAATGACCCGAACAACCGCAGTGTCCCTCCCTTCTCGCCCCTGTGACTCCCATATCCATGTATCTCAGGGTTCCCAACCCTGGCACCAACACTGTGGACTAGATCATTATCTTTGTGGGGACATCCTGGGCAGTGCAGGAGGTTTAGCAACCCTGGCTTCTACCCACGCGATGCCAGTGGCACCCACCCAACCAGCTGTGACAACCAAAAGTGTCAGGTGGGGGTGGAGCACAGAATCGCCTCCTGTTGAGAGACAATAGTAAGAACCACTGACGTATGTAAACCAGAGTTTCCCCACTGGCCTGATCCCAGACTCACCTGGGGCGCTGCTTAAAAATACAGATTCCTGGAGATGGCAGTGCGCACCTGGGGCGGGGCCCCGGAGCTGTCTGTAATAAGTGCCCCCAGGGGATTCTGACCAAGGGGCCAGTCTGGAAAACACTGGCCAAACTCTCCTTCCGCCCCCTCCCCACTCCCGTGTGCAGCCTCCTGGAGGCCTGGCACTCCCGTACCAATGGCACCAGGTACGCGACACTCTCTAGCCTTTTCACCCGGAGATCTAAGCTGCCTCCCCAGCCCCAGCTCCTTGTCCCTGGCCCAGGTGGGACCTTTGGCATTTTCCAGTTTCCTCAAGCCTCCTCTCCCGAGATCACATCCCTTTAATGAGAGCTGGACCCTCTCCAGGGCCAGGTGTCTGCATGGCAGGGGGCAAGGGGCCAGCGGGAGGCCGGGGTCCTCCCTGGGGAAGAGGAGCTAACACGTGCGGAGCTGTCCCTGAGTGACCTGCGCTGTCCATGCGAACCCAACTGCTGCCCCCCAGACGCTAGCATCGGATCGCCCCCATTTACAGATGCGGCAACTGAGGCACAGTAAGTCAAGAGCCGTGCGTGCAGGGTCACGCAGCTAGCAGAGGGGGATTCCAATCCCAGGACTGCCGGATCCCAGCGCTAGCGCTCCGGAACAGTGCGCGCGCTGCCCTTGCTTAGGGACAGACTCCGCGACTTTGCTGCAGGGAAAGCCCGAGATCGCCAGCGCCCACCTCTGAGGCTGGGGCGCAGCGGGCATCCCGGCCACCCGCAGCAGCCGAGGACACGGCAGCGGGCTGCAGGGGGTTCGCCCACCACCGCCCCGCGTCCGGCCGGCTCCGGGTCCCCACGTCCCGCGCCGCCTCCCCTCGGCGCGCGCTTACCTTGTGCCGGGCCTTGGGCGGTGGCCGTGTCTCGGGCCCCAAAGGCGCGCAGCAACGAGCGCAGAGGCGCCGGCCAGCGGGCGCGCCCCCCGCCACGGCCGCGCATCCCACCGGAGGGCCGAGCGCCGCGCGGAGCGGGCGGCAGGGAGGTGCCTGCGGGGCCGGGCTGGGCCGGGGCGGGGCCGCGGCGCGAGGCCGGCCCCTCTGCCGGGCGGGGGCGCGGAGGGGCGTCGCTGTGACCTTGATCTCCGGGGACCCTGCCGGAGTCTGGCGGTGGCGGGGGCAGCTCTGGAAACCTCCGCGCTGCGCCCTGCGCCCGGGGCCTTCCAGGGCCGCCCTAGAAACGACAAAGGGACAGCCAGGCAGGAGGCGTGGCCGCCCCGTCAGTGGTGAAGAGGCTGCAGAGGTAGAACCGCCGCGACCTCTCCGAGCCTTAGTGTTGTCGTGTTTAAAATGGGCTTGGGGAGGGTGAACCGAGATGACAGATGCCGGAGGGTCCTGGGCTGGCTTTACCAGAACAGCCGTCAGATGCAGGGCCATTGCCGCACTTCCGAAACACCCGATATAGTTACCTTTTCGTTATAAAAAAGCATACATATTTTTAGCTTGATGAGCATTGTAACCAGCAGCCAGCTCCTCGCCGACCCTCCCTTTGTGAGACCGCAAACTCACAACCACGAGCATGGGGGCGATTTGAGTCTGGGGGATGTCTGCAGCCTCTGCTGACTTTGGGTTTCTGCAGACACAGCCCTGCCTTGCGGCAGGATCCCCCTTGGCATGGGCTGGGGCCCTCGTCTGTGCCCAGGCAGCAGGGCCTCTGGGAGAGGGCCGGTAACCTTCATCCCGACAGCTCAGGTCCTCACACGCCACAGGAACAGCACTCCCTCCCAGCGCTCCGGGTTTGCGAAGCTCTCCTCTGCCGAGGGCCTCAGTGGTCCTCCTGGTCAACCCCTCAGCCACTCCACGAGCAGGTGCAATCGCATCGCCCTTCACAGACGGGAGACGCCGGCGTCCGCACAGCGGGAGTGCGGGGCTGTACCGGGACGTAGCCGGGCATTGTCCCTCGTGCATCTTCCCTGAAGCCGCGCTTCCTGCATCTCTCACTCCTTGCCTCCAAAACTTTTTAGCAATAACAACAGTAGCATCTGACACCAGGTGGCACCATGCAGACCATATGTCATTGAATCTCTGTAACAACTCACCGAGGAGGGTTCCTCTCATCACGCCCACTTTACAGATGAGAAAATACAAGCCGTTTGGGAGCAGAGGCTGTGATGTCCCTCACTCCAACCCTCCGGTTTCCTCCTCAGTCAGCTGTAGTAGGGAGGCATATTATCATCCCCTACTTTTTAGAGGAGGAAACTGAGGCTCAGAGAAGTGAAGGAAGTTGCCCTAGGAAGTTAGAAAGGGGCAGAGTCAGAATCCAAAACCTGGTTAATGTCATGGTGCTTTTACACAGTCCTTGCCCTCTGCCCAGCATATTGGTATGCCCTGGCGAACTCCTACTCATCCTTCAAGACCCATCTTAGGTCCTGCCTTCTTTCCAAAGCCTTTCCTTCAGCCTCCCTGCTGATCTTTCCCATGCATGTGGTTCTCCCTCATCCAGGCCCTCTGCACTGTGTGCACACTCTGTCTGGCATGCACCACCTGGCAGCACCATCACCCGCCTACTCAGCTACCCTGCCTCCCACTGGGCTGGGATTTTAAAGGACAGGCATTGGCCCTGGTCACTCAGGGACCATCTGTTTAGCAGCCATTGTCCCTCTCTGCTGGGAACCACATAACCATTTTCTACTGGGAAGCCCCTCCCTAAGTCCAGGGGTGGACTGACAACCCAGTCTGACCAATCAGCATAGTATCCAGCCATCTGGCCCAATGACTGGTTCAGCAAAATTGGTTCAGAGAGGCACATATTTGGGACTTGCTGAACAGGGAGAGAGAAGCCCTTTTTATCCACTAGCCCTGAGGGGACTGTCTGGACATCCAGGAGCTGTTACATGTCTCAGAATTAAAACATCATGGAAGAGGAGCCTAGAAAGGGAGGTGCTCTGGGGCTGCTGGCATCGTCTGTGTGAGCACCTGGTTCCAGCTGTGCCTGAAGGTAGCCCTATGAGGGCTGGAATTCTCAGTCCCGCCCTCCCTGCCATTTCCTGTCCCCTCAGCCTTGGTGGTCATTGGAAGGAGAGAGTAGGACACAGAAATGTTAATGTCAGGACAAACCCAAGGCATACTATGAAAGGTCTCTCCCCCTCTCTCTCTCTCTGTCTGTCTCTCTCTGTCTCGTATGTGGCTTTCTGGCCCTGCTGCCTGTCCCTAGGCCAGGGCCTTCACAGCCCTTCATCTGTTTGCATGTGGATGTGATGGTGACCTACCAAATGGGGCCTCCCATGGCAGGTGTACTCAGCCTTACCAAGTCCGCACTACCTGCGGCTGGCAGACACTGCTGTCCTCCTTTCTGTGGCCTGGTTGGAGTCCCTGGACCCTTTGAACGCCAAGCAGCATCTTTCAGTAGAGAAAGTGAGCAGGAAGGAAATAGGATAATAGCTCGCGGTTACTGAACACTTCCGACATGACACGCCCTGCGCTACACACTTTATTCACTTTATCCCAGTTAACTTTCACAAAAATCTGAAGAAAGGATATTATCTCCTTTCACAAATGAGGAAACCGAAGCTCACAGAGGTTACCCAAGGCCCTGTAGCTGACACTTGGACAAGCCAGGCTCAAGCCCTGGTCACTGCACTCCAGGCCACTGCCAAGCCACTCCAGGCAGTTCTGGGCCAGGTGACAGGCCAGCCAGGCGCAGCCCCTGCAGGGAATCCAGCAGGGCTGGAGACCTCCCCAGCGCCAGCCACTCCCTAGGGCCCAGTGGGACCCTCAGGGGCCAGCCCTGTATGTAATGTCCCTTACCCACGAGGGCCCTCCCTGGAACCAACTTAGGCCAGAGTGGAGGGGGAGTATTCCTGAGGCTGCTGGCATCTGAGAAGCCCCAAGAAGGCTGGCAGCAGACACCACTGGAACGCAACCCAGCGGATAAAGTAGACAGATGCCCTACGTCCCCCCCACCCCCCGACCCCCGACCAGAGCAGCAGGTGTGTTCTGAATGCCCATGGGCTGGTCCAGGCCAGGGGAACAGAGAGGAAACAGCAGGAGCCCCTGCCAGCAGGTTGACTCTCAGCTGTAAGGCTGAAGTCTGGAACATGGCAAGGGCCACATGGACAAGGTCTGCTGGTGGCATTCCTGCAGCCGCGTGCCTCGGGGCAGCCACATGACCAAGCTGTCCCGCCCACATTTGAGCCCTGCTCCCCGCAGTGACTCACCTCCAATGCACCGAACTCCACATCCATCTGACCGGTGCAGGAAAGGCACGTACAGGCCCTCGGCGGGTGCGGACAGAGGGCTCCTGTTAGACACAGCTGCGCCAAGAGCCCTTCTCCTTCCCTGCAGCTCCAGCAAAAGCCCCAAGCCCAGTCTCCTAGGACCCCTCACATCGCAGCTCCCTGACTCTGAGCCAGTGCTTGCCCCCCATGGACTGGCAGGGCTGGCAGCATGAGGAGGGATGGATGTGGGGTTGGGTCGGCTCACCTGAACCTCGCCACCTGCGCTGGGGGAGGGGAGGCTGTCCAAACACCACTGCACAACCTCCGTAGGAGCCCCGTCTCTGAGAGGGAAATGGCAGAGTGGCTGTGATCAGAGCCACCTGCGCAGGCACAC
Source organism: Indri indri (assembly GCA_004363605.1). NCBI lineage: Eukaryota > Metazoa > Chordata > Mammalia > Primates > Indriidae > Indri > Indri indri. Next base: position 6,227 of record RJWJ010046997.1, read on the forward strand.
GGCCCACGCCCAGGGGTTCGTACACTTGGCATCCTGCTCCCCTGCCGTCGGTCACCACTCTGAAGTACACAACCATGTTTGAATAAGGGAACCGCGTCTCCACTTGCACTGGAGCCTCGGCAAACTGTGTAGCAGGTCATGGCTGTGGGCAACCTCCCCTCAACACACACATGCAAGCCAGAGGCAGTGACCTGCCAGGGTCATCATCTCTGCCCATGCTGGGAATTCCTCAGCTTCCTTGTGCCCCGCAGGAGCCAGCTGGGTTAACTGCACAGGTTTTCTCTGCAGGCATAGGGTGGGGACTGGGAGTGATTTTATGGAAGGCTGTCAAACCCAATTGCCCTGCAACTTGAAGGACAAGTCAGACTTGGCTTCACAGAGTCCAGTATGTATATGTATATAGACATACATCTACATATCTCGGGATGTGGGGCATCCTCCGTGTTGGCTGCAGTGGCGCCTGAGTTTGGCAGGATCACAAGGCAGCCTCACAGATCAGCCAAGTGTGCTGTGATTGACTGGCGATGTCTGATGATGGCAAGGGCAGGCCAGTGGGGCAGGTGTGCCGCAGGTGAACCAACCCCTCTGCCATGCAGGTCACAAGAAAGCTGCCCGTAAGCACTGAAACACTAGAGGACACGGCCGGGTCAAGGCTGAAGACCCCTGAGGGCAGAGACTGTGTCTGTCCCCATTCAAAATCCCCCACAGCACTTAGGCTTAGGCACACCATAGATGCTTGTAAATAACTAATAATCAAGGATCAAAAGGCACCATGGAGAGGAGGTTTTGCTTTGGGATGACAAACATGTTTGGAACTAGACATGGGGGTTGTCGCACAACATTGTGAATGTACTAATTGCCACTGACTTGCTCACTTTAAAATGGCTTATTTGGCCGGGCACGGTGGCTCACTCCTGTAATCCTAGCACTCTGGGAGGCCAAGGTGGGCGGATCATTTGAGCTCAGGAGTTCGAGACCAGCCTGAGCAAGAGTGAGACCCCGGGAGGAGCCAAGATGGCGGCCGAGAAAAGCCGCCAGTCAGAGTGTCTCTGCAAAAAAGACAAATTTTAGAAGAAAGAGAAAAAAATAAGCTAGCAGAGAAACATAGATCAGGTGAGGGTCGGAAGGAAGGGTGCCTGAAACTACAGGAGACTCCACGGGAAGACGTTGCGGAGGAGAACTGGAAGGAGAAAGGTCCCGAGAGGCTTGGAGACCAGCGACAAGGGTAGGTGGAGCGGTCAACGTTCCCCTCCCTTGCATCTCGGCCTGCTGGTGGGCTCCTGAGCGGTTGGAGAGACCTGCCAAGACAAGCCCAGAGACGACTGCCACCAGTGAGCAGTGGCCTCTTGCAGACACAACGCCGGGTTCCCAGCTCCCTTGGGGCACCTCCCTGCATGCAGACCCAAGCCTATCGGCAGACGCCATACCGCTCCATTCTCTCCTTCCCCCTCCCTACCCATGGGTGCCCAGAGAGACAATTTAGCCATCACACGGAGGCATCCCCAAGGAACGGGACCTTTCCTTTTGGGGCCGTACAACAGACTGAGGGGTATTCAGACTGCAACTTCCCTACCCGCCAGCCCTCCCAGGTGCTGCTTGCCTGGGAACTCCAGGAGATCGGGGCAAATCCCGAGGTGGAGTGAAATTGATCCAGCTTGGGCACCCTGTAGGTGATTCAAGACCAGCACGCCTCCCCCCCGCAGGGTCAGGGATTGATCTCCAGGGTCCAGGGGATAGGCCTGCAGACCAGACCCCGTAAACCCAGGTCAGGATCGCACTGCCCTGGAGCACAGAAGAGAGATCTGTGAAAGAGCCTACTGAGGAGTGTGTGCCTTCAGGGGCAGATCAGCGTGCGGGAGCAGCAACCCTCCTCCCCAAACAGGGCCGTGCACCCAGCTCAGGCTGCAATCCTGGGGAGGGAACCTCCCAGCCCACGTCACAGCGAGGGGAGATCCATCGGCCTGAGGTCCTGCTCGCTGGCAGAGGCCTGGGAGAGGCCACGAAGAGGGGGAGAGTGGAGGGGAGCGAGACCTGCTCCAGAGTGCGGGTGTTGGACAGCCCCACTCTCCAAGCCCAGACTTTCAGCTGAGTGGAGTCATTTCAGCCCCTCCCAGCAGCTTTGCACAGAAACAAAGAGTAGACCTTTGACCCTGCTAAGAGCAGTTGTGGAGCCTGAGGGCAGGCTTACCCAACCCAGCCCCATCCAGACTCACTCCCCCCACTGAGGTGGAGAATAAGGACACCTGGAAATCCAGGGCCCCACCCACCACCCGAGGCACAAGAGGGCCTCTCTAAAGGAACAAGAGCTGGATTCAGGACCCAAAAACAGCACTGCAGCTCGCTCCTCCCTGCAAGTGCCACCTACTGACAGGGAGGTCATCCTGCATGCCCTTTTACTGCATCTACTGATTCATCATAAAGGGTGTGGTCAAATCTCACCCACAAACACCACCTGCTGGCTCAGAGACTAAACAGGGCGTGTCATTATCCAAACGAAAATCTAAAGGCAAGAAGGAACAACTTATCGAGATGGGAAGGAACCAGCAAAAGAACTCTGGAAGTATGAAGACTCAAATGGAAAGCACACCCCCAAAGAGGAACAATGGCTCCCCAGCAATGGACATTAACCAAACTCAGAACACTAAAATGACAGAAGAAAAATTTCAAACATGGATTGTAAGAAAACTGAATGATATGCAAGAAAAAATGGATAATCAACACAAAGAAACCACAAAAAAAAAAAAATCCAGGACTTGGAAGAAAAATTCACTAAAGAAATTGAAATATTAAAGAAAAATCAAACCAATCTCCTGGAAATGAAGGACTTATTCGGGAAACTACAAAACACCGTGGAAAGCCTCAAGAACAGGGTAGATCAAACAGAAGAAAGAATCTCAGAGATTGAAGACAACTCCTTCCAATTAAATAAGTCAGTCACAGAGATCAAGCAGAAAATTAAGAGAAAAGAAATAAGCCTACAAGAAATGTGGGATTATGTGAAATAACCAAACCTGAGGGTGATAGGGGTTCCGGAAGGTGAAGAAGAAAACACTCAAGGGCTGGATAAGCTATTTGAAGAATTAATAAAGGAGAATTTTCCAGGCCTTGCTAAAAATCTAGATATACAGTACAAGAAGCTCAACGGACCCCAGGGAGATTCAATGCAAATAGGAAGACACCACGTCACACAGTTATCAGATTGACCAAAATAGCCACTAAAGAGGCCCTTCTACGAGCTGTAAGGTGAAAGAAACGAGTAACATACAAAGGAAAGCCCATCAGAATAACTCCAGATTTCTCAACTGCAGGATATAAAATCAATATACACAAATCAGAGGCTTTCATATATGCCAACAGCAGTCATACCTAGAACCAAATCAAAGACTCAATTCCCTTCACAATAGCAACAAAGAAAATAAAGTATCTAGGAATATATTTAACTAAGGAGGTAAAAGACCTCTACAGGGAGAACTATGAAACATTGAGGAAGGAAATAGCAGAGGACATAAACAGGTGGAAAACCATACCATGCTCGTGGGTCGGCAGAATCAACATCGTTAAGATGTCTATACTACCCAAAGTGATCTACAGATTCAATGCAATCCCTATTAAAATACCAACATCATTCTTCACAGATGTAGAAAAATTAATTTTACGCTTCGTATGGAACCAGAGAAGACCCCGCATAGCAAAAACAATTCTAGGCAATAAAAAAAAAAATGGGAGGTATCAACTTACCAGACTTCGAACTTTATTATAAGGCTGTAGTAATCAAAACAGCTTGGTACTGGCACAAAAATAGAGCCATTGACCAGTGGAACAAAACTGAGAGCCCAGATATAAAACCATCCTTATAGCCACCTAATCTTTGACAAAGCAGACAAAAACATTCACTGGGGAAAAGAATCCTTATTCAATAAATGGTGCTGGGAAAACTGGATAGCCACATGTAGAAGACTGAACCAGGATCCACACCTTTCACCTCTCACAAAAATCAACTCATGCTGGGTAACAGATTTAAACCTAAGGAGTGAAACTATTAGAATTCTAGAAGAAGATGTTGGAAATACTCTTCTAGACATTGGCCTAGGCAAAGAATTTATGAAGAAGCCCCCAAAGGCAATCACAGCAACAACCAAAATAAATAAATGGGACCTGATCAAATTAAAAAGCTTCTGCACAGCCAAAGAAACTGTCACGAGAGCAAACAGACAACCTACAGAATGGGAGAAAATTTTTGCATGCTACACATCCGATAAAGGGCTGATAACCAGAATCTACTTAGAACTCGGGAAAATCAACAAGAAAAAATCAAACAACCCTATCAAAAAGTGGGCAAAGGACATGAACAGAAACTTTTCAAAAGAAGACAGAATATAGGCCAAAAAACATATGAAAAAATGCTCAACATCTCTAATCATCAGGGAAATGCAAATTAAAACCACAATGAGATATCACTTATCTCCAGTGAAACTGGCCTTTATCAAAAAGTCCCAAAACAATAAATGTTGGTGTGGATGCAGAGAGAAAGAAACACTCATGCACTGTTGGTGGGACTGTGAACTAGTGCAACCTCTGTGGAAAGCAATATGGAGATACCTTAAAGAGATACAAGTAGAAGTACCATTCGATCCAGCAATCCCATTAATGGGCATCTACCCAAAAGAGCAAATGATACTGTATAAGAAAGACACCTGCACCCGAATGTTTATAGCAGCACAATTCACAATTGCAAAGATGTGGAAACAACTCAAGTGTCCATCAATACATGAGTGGATTAATAAAATGTGGTATATGTATACCATGGAGTACTATTCAGCTTTAAGAAACAATGGTGATATAGTGCCTCTTGTGTACTCCTGGATAGAGCTGGAACACATTCTACTAAGTGAGGTATCCCAAGAATGGAAAGA
>RJWJ010046998.1:0-11136 GCA_004363605.1 Indri indri
CTCCGGAGTGGGAGGAAGGTAGACAGCTTTTACAGGGAAGGAAAAAAGGAATTTCCTTCCTAGCACTCTGGGAGGCCCAGGCTAGAGGATCGCCCGAAGTCAGGAGTTTGAGACCAGCCTGAGCAAGAGCGAGACCCCGTCTCTACTAAAAATAGAAAGAAATGATATGGACAACTAAAAATATATAGAAAAAATTAGCTGGGCACGGTGGCGCGTGCCTGTAGTCCCAGCTACTCAGGAGGCCGAGGCAAGAGGATTGTTTGAGCCCAGGAGTTTGAGGTTGCTGTGAGCCACGGCACTCTAGCCCGGGTAACAGAGCGAGACTCGGTCTCAAAAAAAAATTAAATAAATAAATAAATAAATAAATAAAAATAAAAGAAAAGAAAAAAAGAAAAAAAGGAATTTCTTGAGCCTAATGTTGGAAAACTTTAAAAAACAAACCAAAAAACCTCTCTGCCGTGGTAAGGTAAGGGATGTTGTATACAAAAGGAACTTTCAGGATACTTGCTCAGGAACAGGTGCCCATGATGTCCCACCTTTCTGTGGCTGAATGACCTTGCAGGTCCCTGGGACGCAATCACGGGAACTCAGTACTGAAAGGACTTTTAGAGATCACTGAGTCTGGTCATCTCCCTGTAGAGATGGGGAAACTGAGGCACAGGGAGAGGAAGGGACTTGGCCATGATCACTCAACAACTTGTTCTACCATTTACCAGCTCTAGAACCTTGGGTTTGTTAGGTAACCTTGCTGTGCCTCAGTTTCCTACTCTGTAAAATGGGAATAATAACAGCCCCCACCTCACAGAGCTGTTAGGAGGTTTCCAGAACGACATGTGTACGACACTGGGTGTTATGTCTGGCATACAGAAAGCAGTCGAGGTATGTTAGCTTTGGAATTTTCAGAGTCAGGAACTTTTCCGCCAAGAGAGAAACCCCCTTCTTCCCACATCCCCGTGCAAAGAACCCAGACTGCAGTTCGGGGGCTGGACACCCCTAGCCCCACCCCAACCAAATTCCTTCTAGGGCACCTTCAGGAAGGGCTCCATGAAGGCCCTTTCCTAGGTGGATCATTTCTTTCTTTGTATTTCTCCAGCGGGTCCTGCCCCCACAACGACTCCTCGATCCTTTCCGGATGTGGCCTTTGTATCCTCCTTGGAGAAGTCCTTGTTTGTGATGGCCGTCACCCCCGGCTGGCGAGTACGCGCAGCTCCCCTCCGGCCGTCCGAGGCCGAGGTGGGATAAAGGCAGGCCTGTGCTCACGGCCAAGCTCCCACCCCACCCCGGAACTTCTTGAGAGGTGTGCTTCAGTGACAGGGACAATGATGTGTGGCCCTTCCTTCTGCCAGCAGCTCTTCCCATCCGGCCGTAGATTAAAGGAGCCTGGGTCACTGCCCAGGCGGAATAAAGCCTGCAAACATCCTGGGGACGTGCCCTTCCTTGGCAGGAAAACGGCAGAGAGGGTGAGGGCGATGGCTCGGATCTCCCCCTACCCGCGCTTGTGCACATGTCTGTGCACACGCACACGCGTGGCAGCCGCATCCCGTGAACTCCGGAACCAGCTCTGCCACTTGCCAGCTGCGTGCCCTGTGCACATCGCTTCTCCTGGTGTCGCATCCCCCCGCCTGTCAAGGGGGGCTGACAGTAACGCCCATCTCTTTGGGGCTCGGGGGAGTGAAGGAGCTCAAGTATGCCAGGCGTTTGCACAGTGCCTGGATACAGTAGGTGCTCAATACTGTGATCATCGTAGCTATGTCTAAGAATGAAATCACCGTCTCCTGAGCCACACTCCTCTGACCCTCCAGACCAGGTGAGATCCCAGCCCAATAAGCACACGGCACCTCTGCATCCCCTTCCCAACTCTTCACGGCGGCTTCCAGTCTTAGACAGTGACCTCCACGAGGGCAGGGTCAGCACTGTCTGGGTCATTGCAGTATCCCCAGTGGACAGGGCACGGAATCATTCTTGGCGCCTAATAATATACAGGGACTCTTTTTGGACTGACTCTGCTTGACAATGACACTGTAAAAAAAAAAAAAAAAAAAATTCATCCTTTTTCACCCAGGCTAATAAACGAACTAGATCCTCACGCAGATTCCTCTCTGCCTCCTCCAGAGCTCTCTTTGGCACCGAGGGTGAGGGCTGTGCCCAGATCGCGAGCTCAAAGAATGGCAAAAACAGGGTTTTAGTTCCACCTTAGCAGGGGACCCACAAACAGGTCCTAACAGAATAAGCAGGGACGTCACACGAACTTTTCCTCAACACCAGCATCTCAACGAAAGGTCAGAGATGCTGGAGCGGCAGCCGGGACCTGGGGCACAGGATTCCGCGCTCCCTCTCCAGGCGAGGCCGGCATGAGCACCGAAGTCGGACCCCTCGGAGCATGGTGGGCTGAGTGAGCAGCACCCCTTGAACCGGCTCCCTCCTGGGGGGCGTGTGACCAAAACTAGCTAAATCAGGTACTCACAGTGTACCAGGCCCCAGCACACAACACCCAGGTACTCCACAGTCGGCGCAGCTGAACTGGAGAGACCCCAGCCTTTGAGGAGGACCCTTGTCACTCACTGGATTGGGGGCATCGCCAGTGGTGGGGGGTGATGTTTGAGGACCCTTATCAGGAAAGGAGGGGGAGCCCAGGGGACAAGCTCAGTGTCACAGATTCGGAATGATCTAGGAATTATCTAGGGAAACAACGCCTGCAGAAGACAGGGGGCTGCAGGCGTATTTCCTACTCTGTTCAGCTCCTCCTAACCCTCAAGAGACCCTCCTGACATCTATCCAGTGCCCCAGTGTCAGAAGGAAGGCATCTAGGGGACAGTGGAACGCAGTGCCTGACACTAACCAAATGGCTCCTACTCCAATCTACACAGAACCAAACATCCACTGTAGCATTGAAAAATAAGGCATGTCTGGCAATCATTTCTAAACAGCCACCAACTTACAGAACAGTCTCACTCAATGAGCATACCAAATGTGGGCCCTGGGAGGTCCCCAGCTTTTACTTTTTAACTGGTTCTAACTTGTCGCACAGGTTTCTCAACAATGGCTCACCTGAATTCCTCTGCTCCTGCCTAGCCAAACAGGAGGTATTCAAATGAGTCGTGTATTCTGCATGCATTTATTCCCTGGGCAAGCATTTCAGGCATGCCTACTAAGTGCATGGTGTGTGCTAAATATCTCACTACAGTGTTTTCGTACCCACAAAATACAGATTTCTAGTCTAACTCCAGACCTGCTGACATTGGTCTGCAAGAACCTGCCCTCCTGACACCCTTCTGCTTCCTTTACCATCAGACACAAGGCACCCAATTACTCTCAGGCAGCAGTGGGCTTCAGGCGGCAGGAGAGCCAGGACTGGGTGTCCCAAACACTCTTGTAGGTGCCATCTAAGCCATCTGATTCTGCTGTGAAATGGGGCCAGTCATTTCTCCCTGCCCAGGTAGTGCTGGAGAGAGCCTCTCTCGCCACAAACTCCTTGCATGCCGGCAATACTCTTATTCCCAAACTTGACATGGTTCCAGGTGCCTCCTTCCTGCTGTAGACCTTGGACTTGGATGTAGAGTGGCATTGAGTTATGAATTGCAGCTCCAAAGGGCCACAGATGAGTAAAAAAACATTGCAGTGAAAACCACAAACACCACCACTTGGTATTATCATAACAACAATTAACACTCACCGAGGGTGTGCCATGCTCCTGGAACTAAGCTAAACTCTTTGCCTGAATTACCTCATTTAATCCTTTTGAAGAACTCCATGAGTTAGTTAAGTAACATTACCCCCTTTATGTAAGTGGGGAAAATTGAGACTCCAATAATTTCATGATCTTATCAAGGGCCACACAGTCTGTACAAGTAGAAGGTGGGATGTAAACCCAGCCGCCCTGACTCCATGGTACACTCTCCTAATCATGGGAAACTCAGGAACTGCAGATTTATCATCTTGATCCTTGCACTCAGAAGATCACTTAGCAAAGCAAGAATCATCAAAATATGAAAACCTACCCCTGAATTGGGCACTTGTAAAATCAGTGCTACCCAAGTATCGCTCCCCTTTACGATAACACCAGTGTCCAGCTCAACCCATCGGTGTTTCCGGTCACCGTTTTTGCAGGTTGGTTGGATGTCTTAACATCAGACAAAGCAACAAAGCACAACACAACGTCGACTGAAAGGGAAATGGCTAACATTCTAAAAGAGGCAGGATTTCAGGAAATTAGTGAAGTGATGTTAAAGAACTACTCAAATCACAGCCGAAGACCATGAGGGGTTTAAAACCATCGGGATGAACAAGAGACAAAAGGCCCCTCAAAAGAGAAGAATTTCAGTGATAATAGGAGATTAAATGAGGCCGTTAGGAAAACTGATGAAGCCCTCTCCAATATTTTGCAAAAATAACCTTCCTTATGAGCCTACTGGGAAAGTCAAATGAGAAAACTGTCCCTTTTTGCTACGGTTGCGTCAAAATAATTATGCAAAAAATAAATCACCACTTTGTTCGAACTAAGAACGGGCATCGTTGCAACTACCACTTAAATTTTGTTAAATGCAATATAAAATGTGTTTATAATTTTTAGTTTTGTTTTTTAAAAGAAAGACCTCATTAAATCTTTCCCCCTCAATATTTACTAGAAATGTTTGGCTTCTATGTTAGGTCATTTCTCTTTTAAACGAAAGCTCTCCTTGGGATGGGGACCTCCCGCACTGCTTTGTCAAGCAGCCCCCGTTTCCTGCTATGGGCAACTCGTCACTAAGGCTTGGGCTCTGATACCACCACAGAACTTCCCTGTCTCCTGTTTCATCTGCTGCCTTCAAGAACTCCAGGAGTTAGTTCAGCGTGAACTGTGTACTATTATCCCACGCACGCGCATCTCATTTTGTAGTTTTCAAAGCTCTTATCACATCCGCCATTCCACCTTGACCCACAGGACAATTCTGTAAGACAAAAGTAACACTCACATTTCACAGATGAGAAAACTGAGGTTGCAATGTAAGAAAATGGCCGAGGCCTCGTAACTCACTGCTGGAAGCTTTAGGACCAGAACCTAGGTTTTAATTGCATATTCTTTCCCCATGCGATGCCAACTCTCTCAAGCTTAGGGAAGACAAATGCAAGTGCTGCAGGCTAGTAAACATTTTTTTAGGCCAGTGAATTCTTTTTCAAAGCTATCTGCAAGGCTGCCTTAAAACACCCAAACCTATCTTCTTTCCTTTCACAGACACAGTCCAGTCTTTAGGCAAAAAATATATTTCTATTTCCCTCTTATGACTGCTCTGGGTGGAAAATAAGTATCAGAAGAGCTCTAGTCCAAATGCTCAGAATTTACAGGCCTTGCAAGCCACTGTCTGGGTGTGCTGCAGGATAGCTCCCTGCGGTTTAGGTGCAGCAGTGTTTTCTAAGGCCTGAGCCAAGGGACCAGCACATGAATTAGTAAGAAATGTCACCAGTGGAAGTCTGAGTGGAGGTGCTGGGAAAATAAACCTCTGAGAGGCCAGAACCTGAGGACTCGGAAAAAACACCCCTAGAAGCAAAAGTTCCACTCGAAGTATACATCACCCTGTCCTCTGCACCCGCTGCGTGTGGGGCCACCGACAAGCAGTAAGGTGTGGTGGAGGCAGGGGACCTTCTGAAGTCCAGCTCACCGGAGCTATGTGACCTTGGGCAAGTTATTTCCCCTCTTTGAGGCTCGGTTTTCCTCATCTAGAAAATGGGGTTATCACTTCCACCTGTTGTGAAAAGTATATAAGGTGGATACACAGTTAGCACAGGTCTGCCTCACAGTAAACATTCAAAACATCCAGGCTATCATGAATAAATTCAAGTGCAGCAGCCTGGGCAAGAGCTCTATCAAAAATTTTTGAAAATTAGCTGGGAGTGGTAGTGCATGCCTATAATCCCAGCTACTTGGGAGGCTGAGGCAGGAGGACTGCTCGAGCCCAGGAGTTTGAGGTTGCAGTGAGCTACGATGACACCACTGCACTGTAGCCTGGGCAACAGAATGAGACCTTGGCTCGAAAAAAAAAATTCAAGTTCAGAATACGAAAGCATTCAGTAAACCTTAGGCCCCTTCATCAAGAAGGTATTTCTGTATCCCCTAGCAAAGGAGACTTCGTGATCTTCAAAACCAGGACTACAGGTTTGTGCAAACAGAAAAGAGAAGTTGGGAAAATTTGGGGGGACAGGGGGTGATCTGTGCAATGGAAATGCATGCACACCCCACCCTCTTAGAGCTGGGGTGGTGGTCATAAAATAAGAACTCCAATTTTCTGGGAGCCCAGTCATTCCTTGGAGGGTATAAATGGGAAGGAATTGCTTAACGCTGGAATTGGAAACACCCTTTGCCCCCTGCCTGGTGCCCAGACACTTGGCAGTGGGCACTTAGATAAGCCCTACTGCCCGAAAGGTACTAATGCTCAGGAGCCCCACCCCTGTGTCCTCAATCCAGCCACCGTAGGGTCTGTTGTCTGCAGCACTTTCATCCTCCTGTTCCCTGCTCAAGAATTTCCAGTGGCTTCCAGTCATTTATGGGTTTCCTTAGCCAGGTCTTCAAAGCTCTTCCTCACCTACCTTTTGGGAATTCTCTTCCTTTCCACGAACCCCCTCCTCCACCCAGCATGGTCTAGTCACCGTGCCCCTCCCCACCGCAGTGTCTCGGTGTGCGTGTCTTCCCTCACCCCTTAGTGCACCCCCAACCACATCAGTGTCTGCCTTTCTAAACCCTGCAAAGGCCTCCCTAAGGCTGCAGGAATCTCTCTCTGCTTGAACCCCATCAGCATGAATTCAACCTCATATCTAACGTCACTGCTTCAACCTTCTACACTTGCATCGCTGGCTGAGCTGTAAGCTCCTCGGGGACAGGGGTTGTGCACACACTTGTGGGTGCACATTCACTCACAGCACCTAACACTGCGACCTGGATCCAGCCAAGTGCCTGCCCGGCTGCCAAGGGCCTGAACTTCGCTCGAAAGCTCGACCTTCCATGGTCTTTCCCATGTTCAGCTCCATCGGCCCCCAGAACCTAGTGCTCTGATCTTTATGTTTTCCCTCCCCGTTCCTCTGCTCCACACAGTACAGAAAACAACCAGGACAGCTGGACACGAGCTGTGTGGAGGCCTCCCAGCATCTGCAAGGCCTACAGCACGCCCTGGCATCACTCCCCACTCTCCTCCACCGAAACCCCCCCGCGCCGAGGGTGCCAGTTTAAGCGTCTGAGGAAGCTCTTGGAACCAGGGCCCTGGGCACACATGTTGCTATCCGACACAGGCTGCAGACTTGACTCTGGGCACTGAAGCCCCCTGGCATGGGGCAGAGGGCAGCAGAGCTCTAAACCGTGCAAGAGTGGTCACAATTTGCTACCAACGCCTGCTCCTGGCCCACCTGGGGAAATGGGGCGGGCCCAAAAGCTGCTATCAAGAGATAACAGAGCTTTCTTCTGTTGCCCATGGGTGAATCACCAGGTCCTTTTCATGGCTCACTTAGGAAGGGGCCAGGGAAGGACCTGGCTGTCTGAATACCTGGAACATGTGTATCTGGTAACCAGGACCTCACTTTTCCCCAAATTCATTTTTCACTAGCAAATGCCACCTGCACTCCTTTGAAGAGGCGTGGAGATTCTCCCCCATTTGAAAGGCCAGTTACCTGGAGGGAAGGACGTGAAAAATGCCATCCCGGGTTTAGATCTGAAGCATCCAGCCTTTCGATGGTTAAGATGAGAGGTGGGGATGGGAATCTGGGCTTCTCAGACTGAGACATCAGTAATAGCTGACAGCAAGATGTGTTCCTGCCAGGTGCTGGCGCTGGGGAGATTTTTCTGGGTTAGCACTGTCCCCAGGACTCATGTCCACAGAGCGCTGTGCCTACTGTGGGTGCTAAGTCAATGCTTGGCCTCAGAAAGCTGCATACTACACTGACCCTACCCTTGAGGTCTTGCACCCATTCAAGGCTGCTGCTTTCCTCCATCTCTGCCTGGTTAGCACTTCTGTGTCCTTACATCTTAGTGCAAGAATCTGCTCTCCAGGGAAGACTTCCTTCCCTGGCTGCTTTGACGATGATAAGTTCCAGGGCCCGCCAGCCCACCTGATGGAAACTGAGAACTCTCTACTGTACCCCTTAATACAGCCATCACATTAGGGTTCCCTGTGTCTTTGATTACTGCACTGTGGTCTCCCCACAAGCTTCACAAGGGCAGGGACAGTCTGCTTTGCTCTCCATGGTTCTCTGCCTCCTTGCACAGTAGCTGCTGCGTACGGTGCTCGCAGGAGAGATACTGATTAAGAGCACAGACTCTGCAGGCAGAGTGCCTGAACGCTAATCACAGCTCTGTCACTTCCTGTGTGACCCAGGCAAATAACTTAACCTTTCTGTGCCTCAGTGTCCTTACTTGTAATATAAGGATAATACCTACCAGATATCCAAGAGAAATGAAAAGTATATACATACAAAAGCTTGTATATGAATGTCCATACCTGCCTTAGTTCACAATAGCCAAAAAGTAAAAACAACCCAAATATCCATCAACTGATGAATGGATAAACAAAATGTGGCATATCCACACAATGAAATATTATTTGGTAATAAAAAAGGAATAAAGTACTGATTTATGCTACAACACCAGTGAAAGTTGAGAACATTATGCTGACTAAAAGAAGCCGGATACAAAAAGTCACATATTGTCTGATCCCATTTATAGAAAATGTCCAGAACAGGTGAAGTTAGAGACAGAAAGCAGATAAGTAGTTGCCATGGGCTGAAGGAAGAGCCATGGGGGGTGACAGCTAAGGGGTTCATGGTTTTTTTGGGGTGACAAAAGGTTCTGAAACTGATCATGGAGATGGTTGTACAGTTCTGATATAATAAATGCCACTTAATTGTAAGCTTTGGGCCAGACATGGTGGCTCACGCCTATATTCCCAGCACTCTGGGAAGGCCAAGGCGAGAGGATCGCTTGAGGTCAGGAGTTCAAGACCAGCCCGAGCAAGAGTGAGATGCCATCTCTACAAAAAATACAAAAATTAGCCGGGCATGGTGGTGCATGCCTGTAGTCCCAGCTGCTCAGGAGGCTGAGGCAGGAGGATCACTTAAGCCCAGGAGTTTGAGGTTCCAGTGAGCTCTGATGACACCACTGCAGTCCAGCTGGGGAGACACAGCAAGACCCTTCGGGGAGCGGGCAGTGTAAGTTTTGAATGAGTGAATTGTGTGGCATGTGATTTATATCTCAATAATGCTGCTTAAAAACAAAAAGAATAGTATTTAAAGGGTTGTTATGAGGATTAAATTTAAATGTATTATTATTTGTAAAAGTTTTGTTACTTAAACTAACTAACTAACTAACATAAGCAATTAATACTCATTAAACCTTGATTATGTGCTGGGACTCTACTAAGCACTTTACAAGTAGCACTTTATTTCGCCCTCACAGCCCAGGGAGGAACTACTCTAGGTTTCCCACTTTACAGATGAAGAAACTGGGGCTTACAGAGGTTGAGTAAGTCACCTAGAGTGACAGGGCTGGTAAGTGGAAAGCTACCAGTGCCCTAAGCCGTCACACAGACAGAACAATGGTCCCCAAACTCACAGTTCCCTTGACTTCAAGTAGGAACCACGTGGCAAAAACAAACAAAACATTCTCCTTAACATCAAATGACAGCACCCCCCACAGGCCACTTACATTCCCTCCCCCTGGCGACCACCTGTGGGGCAGCTCCCTCCCTCCCCGAGCTCCAGGACTCCTGCCCTCACCCCTCTGCCCTTGAGGAGTCTGGTTTCTACCAGGGGCCCAGCTGAAAAAGCTCCTTGTCATGTAATTGTCCTTGTTCCAAAGCCCCTTGTCATGTAATCCATGTGTCCTCGCACCTGCCAAGGGATCAGTGGCTTCCCCAGGGCCCTGGTCCCTACAATGGCCAGCTCTGGTTTCTTAGCATTTCCCCACATTTTTAATATAGGAAAAAATCCCTTCCAACTCATACTTTTAAAATCTTATAAAAAAGTAAATGCGATCCCATCACTTCCTGGTTAAAGGCTTCCCAGTGGTTCCCCACTGTATCTAGAACAAACTCCACACTCTTGCCCAGGCCTACCCAGCCCCTGTGCCAGCTTTCCGGCCTCCTCCGGCTCCCCCCATCACCTCCAAGCCTGACTCTACGCGAGCACCTGGCCCTCTCCTTGTCCCGGCACATTGTGACCCATGCCAGGAATGCCGCCTCTCTCTGCACGGCCAGCTCCTGGGTTTTCAGATCCCAGTTTGACGGTCTCATCTGACTGAGCCATCTTAGTCTCCCCCTTGTCTGCTCTCCACCATGGTATCATTTTGTTTCCTTCTTGGAACTTAGGACAATTGGCAAATACGTGTTTCTTTCTTTGTTTAGTCCTTTAGTTTCTGCCTTCCTCGCCACTGCAACACACATGACTAGACTATAAGATCCGTGCAAGCAGGAACCGTGTCTGTCTCGTTCATCACCAGGCCCACATGGTGGGTGCCCAACATATACTTCAGGGTTTCTCGACCTTGGTCTTCAGAGTGAGACTATTGACATTTTGGGCTGGATCCTTCTTTGTGGTGGGGGCCTGTCCTACGCACTGTAGTACGTTTAGCAACATTCCTGGCCTGAAACCACTAGGTGCACCTCCCAGTTGTGACAACCAAAAATGTCTCCAGACACTGCCAAATGTTTCTAGGGGGAGGGAGGGAGGAGAGGGAGGAGGTGTCAAAATCTTCCCTAGTTAAGAACCACTGATACAGTTTTTGAAAGACTGAGTAAGCCAAAAAGCAAGGAAGAAAAGAATTCATCCAAAAGTACCGTACAGTTTGAGAGTATGATGTGTGAACACTAAAAGTGCTACTCCACACCACGCGTGATGGAGGGGGAGGGGAGGAGAGCTACAAGACCAGGTCTTTGAAGGACCCCAACAATTCTGCCACCGTCAGCGGGTGTAGATGGCTGGGCGGCTGGTAAGAAGCTCATAGGACAATGCCCCTGTTTCTTGGAATATCACCCTGATCTTTATATATAACCCAAAGTTGTCTAGCTCAGGGCCAATTTCTAACTGTGGTCATTGTACATTAAAAATAGCAGGCACTTTGCAATCAATAATAACCGCTAATACTTCTAATATTTGCTGAGCCCCTACACCACCTAGTTTAAA
>RJWJ010046999.1:0-11140 GCA_004363605.1 Indri indri
ACAAACAAAAAAAAAAAAAAAAAGGAAAAAAGGGAAAAAAAAATTATCTGAGATCAAACTGCCACACCAGCCTTCTTTTGGCTTCCATTTGCTTGGAATATTGATTTCCACCCCTTTACCTTGAGTCTAAATGCATCCTTGCAGGTTAGATGCATTTCCTGGAGACAGCAGATGCTTGGCTTGTTTTTTTTTTATCCATTGGGCCAGCCTATGTCTCTTGAGAGGGGAGTTCAAACCATTCACATTTATTGAGAGAACTCTTAAGTGGGGTGAATTACTGTTCATTCTATTGGGTTGCATTTTGTTGCTTTGTTTTCTCTCTTGAGCCATTGTGGAATCTAGCCTTTGATCTCTTACTTTTGAGTGGTTTCATATTTGAGAGTGTTTATTGTGCCGATCCTTGTGTAATTCAGCTTTGAGTACTTATTGGAGAGCTGGTCTTGTCTTGGCAAATTCCCTCAGTCTTTGCTTATCTGAGAATGTCTTTATTTCTCCTTCTTATATGAAACTTAGTTTAGCAGGGTACAAGGTTCTAGGCTGGGCATCATTCTGTTTTGGAAGAATGAGAATGGGGCCCTAGTCTCTTCTTGCTTGTAGGGTTTCAGTTGAGAAATCTGGTGTTATTTTGATGGGCTTTCCTTTGTATGTTACTTTTTTCTTTCACCTTACAGCTCATAGAAGGGCCTTTTTAGTGGCTATTTTGGTCAATCTGATCACTGCGTGATGTGGTGTCTTCCAATTTGCATTGAATCTCCCTGGGGTCCGTTGAGCTTCTTTTACCTGTATATCTAGATTTTTAGCAAGGCCTGGGAAATTCTCCTCTATTAATTCTTCAAATAGCTTATCCAGCCCTTGAGTGTTTTATTCTTCACCTTCTGGAACCCCTATCACCCTCAGGTTCAGTTTTTTCACATAATCCCACATTTCTTGTAGGCTTATTTCTTTTCTCTTAATTTTCTGCTCAATCTCTGTGACTGACTTATTTAATTGGAAGGAGTTGTCTTTGAACTCTGAGATTCTTTCTTCTGTTTGATCTACCCTGTTCTTGATGCTTTCCACAGTGTTTTGTAGTTCCCTGCATAAGTCCTTCATTTCCAGGAGATCGGTTTGATTTTTCTTTAATATTTCAATTTCTTTAGTGAATTTTTTTTCCAAGTCCTGGATTTTTTGTGTGGTTTCTTTGTGTTGGTTATCCATTTTTTCTTGCATATCATTCAGTGTTCTTACAATCCATGTTTGAAATTCTTCTTCTGTCATTTTAGTGTTCTGAGTTTGGTTAATGTCCATTGCTGGGGAGCTGTTGTCGCTCTTTGGGTGTGTGCTTTCCATTTGAGTTTTCATACTTCCAGAGTTCTTTCACTGGTTCCTTCCCATCTGGATCAGTTGTTCCTTCTTGCCTTTAGGTTTTCGGTTGGATAATGACATGCCTTGTTTAGTCTCTGAGCCAGTAGGTGGTGTTTGGGGGTGAGATTCAACCACACCCTTTATGATGAATCAGTAGATGCAGTATATGCAGTAAAAGCATGTGCAGGATGACCTCCCTGTCAGTAGGTGGCACTTGCAGGGAGGAGCGTGCTGTTTTGGGGTCCTGTCACTAGCTCTTGTTCCTCTAGAGAGGCCATCTTGTGCCTTGGGTGATGGGTGGGGCCCTGGGATTTCCAGGTGTGTCCTTGTTCTCCACCTCATTTGGGGCAGGACTAGGAATGAGTCTGGGTGGGGCTGGGTTGGGTAAGCCTACCCTCAGGCTCCACAACTGCTGTTAGCAGGGGTCAAAGGTCTGCTCTTTGTTTCTGTGCAAAGCTGCTGGGAGGGGCTGAAATGGCTCCACTCAGCTGAAAGTCTGAGCTTGGGGGGTGGGGCTGCCCAAGATCCACACACTGGAGCAGGTCTCGCTCCCCTCCACCCTCCCCCTCTCCGTGGCCTCTCCCAGGCCTCTGCCAGCAAGTGGGACCTCAGGTCGATGGATCTCCCCTGGCTGTGACGTGGGCCGGGAGGTTCCCTACCCAGGATTGCAGCCTGAGCTGGGTGCACAGCCCTCTTTTGGGAGGAGGGCTGCCGCTCAGGAATGCTGATCTGCCGCTGAAGGCATACACTCCTCAGCAGGCTCCCTCACAGATCTCTCCTCCGTGCCCCAGGGCAGTGCGATCGTGACCTGGGTGTACGGGGTCTGGTCTGCAGGCCTGTCCCCTGGGCCCTGGAGATCGATCCCTGACCCTGCCAGGGGGAGAGGTGCTGGTCTTGAATCACCTACAGGGTGCCCAAGCTGGATCGATTTCACTCCACCTTGGGATTTGCCCCACTCTCCTGGAGTTCCCAGGCAAGTAGCACCTGGCAGGGCTGGCAGGTAGGGAACTCACAGTTGAGTACCCCTCAGTCTGCTGTAGGGCCCCAAAAGGAAAGGCCTCGTTCCCTGCAGATGCCTCCATGTGACGGTTAAATTGTCTCTCTAGGCACCCTCAGGTAGGGAGGGGAAGGAGAGAATGGAGCAATGTGGCATCTGCCGACATGTTCAGGTCTGCGCCCGGACAGCTGCCCCGAGGGGGCTGGGAACCTGGAGCTGTGTCTGCAAGAGGCCACTGCTCACTGGTGGCAGCCATCTCTGGGCTGGTGTTGGCAGGTCTCTCCAACCGTTCAGGAGCCCACCAGCAGTCCAAGATGCAAGGGAGGGGAAACTTAACCACTCCACCTACCCTTGTCGCTGGTCTCCAAGCCTCTCGTGACCTTTCTTCTTCCAGTTCTCCCCCGCAATGTCTTCCCGTGGAGTCTCTTGTAGTTTCAGGCACCCTTCCTTCTGACCCTCACCAGATCTATGTTTCTCTGCTAGTTTATTTTTTTCTCTTTCTTGTAAAATTTGTCTTTTTTGCAGAGACACTCTGACTGGCAGCTTTTCTCGTCCACCATCTTCGCTCCTCCCTCTAAACTAAACTCTTAAATTGAGAAGTTAGTGCTACTTTCTTGGGGTTGTGTGTTTCATTAAAAATGCCATTCCATTCAATGCTGTTGCATGGTGGGCCCTCAAGAATATGGGGGAAATGAATGACTGTTGCTGTTGCTACTGCTGCTACTGCTATGCTAAATTCGTCCAGCACCTTGAAACTTTGTTGAAGCATTCATGATTCTTCAAGTACTTTCCAGTCCATAAAGCATATAAAATCAATGAAAATGAGGACTTGTATGCTTGGTCAAACCTTATAAGCCAATACCTAGAACATAGAAGGCATTTGGCTAACATTTACTGTAGGAATTGATGAATGGCTCTTCCATACACCTCTCTTTTGGATTTCTCCATGCTTTTGTCAAGGCAACCTGGAAAGATTTTCTTTTCTTTTCTTACAAATGTAAAAGTTGAGGCAAGAGAGTGTATACATTTGCCCCAAATCATGTAGGAAGTTATTATAAAGTCTAGTCTTTTTCCAGGGCATGACCAGCACCCTTGGATCAGGGGCAATTTATCATTTTTTTTATTTTTATCTTCCAGTGCATATTAATGCACCTTGCACATAATAGATGCCCCATAAATAGTTGCTGAATGAATTGCCATATGTTTTTGGCATGCATTTCTTTCAGCTTATAAATCAGAGCCAGCGGGAATTACTTTCTTTCTTTTTAAAAAATTTACCTCTCTACTAATGCTAGCAAAAGCATAGGGAGAGAGGTGTGGAAGTGTTCATTTCATGAATCCAGCTTAAAGGCTAGAACTTCTTTCAGATGATTTTAATCAGTACTATTTTCATTCTTCAAAATAATTTTATTTTCACAATTAAAATGAAATTTCTTTCCAGACTGATTATAATATATGAACGAGACATCCTATAAGAGATGGGAATAAAAGATTTTCTGGAGCCCAGGTTGATCACTTTACATTAATTACTTGAATGGCTTTCTCATATTAGCCATGCCATTAGGCTTTGTTAGCACCATTTTATGGAAGCAAAATGTGAGATTTAATGTCTTTTTTCAGAGTAGTTTGTGAAATTGGTGTAAAAGCTATTTGGGCTCAATTTGGCTTAAAGGCCCATGCCCTTTGTATCAGGATCCCATTCTTCATAGAAACGTCATTGTGTATAAAAAGGAAAAAAAAAAAAAAAGAATGGTTTTGGCAGCGGGAGGGTGGTGGGGATGGGGTTGCAAATAGAATTTGCCTTGATCTTGAGCACTTGCTGCATGCTGGCTATTCTATTAGGTACATCAGTGAACAAAACAGACAAAAGTTGTGGTCTTTAAATCAAGTTATAGATGAGATAAACTCTAGTGCTAGAGATAGGAGATGTTTAAACAAACATGTAAGTAAACATATCATTAACCTCGGGTCAGTTACTTTTAAGGAAATGTCCGAACAAAAAGAGAGAAAACAAGAATGCAGGTCTGCTTAGACAAAGAACCGGCTGTCATAGTCCTCTGTACAACTCTAAACAAGTCAAACGTGAGAATTAAACATTGTATTCACTCCCTGGTCACTAGTCACACTTCAAGAAAATTATCAAGATTCTTTCAGATTCAGTTTCCTCATCACAAAGATAATATTCATCACTTGGAGATATTTTGAGGGTTAGTCAATTTTGGTTATGCAAATGCTACACACTGGACACATATTAGGCCTTTATTATAAATTATTAAAGTGTTTACACATGCATCGATTTGATAAACATTTGTTTAACACTTACTAAGTATAGAAACTAAACAAAGTGCTCAAAATACAAATACGAATAAGTTGAAATTCTCACTCATAGAAAATAATTGAAGAGAGGATACAGCAAACCCATAATTCAAAAATTGTATTACATTGTGCCAAGTAAAATATAGGTAAGCACAGAGGAGGAATATCTAACCCAGAAAGTCTTCCTGGAGAATATCACATACCTTCAAGGTGGCAAAAAGATTCCTGGAAGAGGAAAGAGCACACACAGAAAGATGGAAATGGGGCACAGCCTTGGTTTCTGGAAGGAGAAGTGTGGGTCAGAGCTAGAGCTTGGATGAAATGAAAAGGGACTGATCAAGGATGAGTCTGTGTGCTTCACTGTGATTTCATTCCATCTCCTCCACTTATAAGAAAGAGACAAGTTTGCATGTTATCACGGCTATTCCACAAGTTAGACAAATGTTGAGCTACAATCACAAAGACAACATAGAGCACCAGATTCTAAGAAGATTGGCCTGAATCCTTCAGATTAAAGGAAAAATAAGTGGGGTTAAAAAATGGGGAAGAAACAGAAACACAAAATAATAAAATGATGATCATATCTTACAGAAAAGGAAAGACACTAGGCTGATGGCCAAAGAGATAACATGACCAAAGGAAATATTTTGCTTTCATTTACTATTTATTTTCCTGAGATGAGAGGCTGGCACGTGTGCCTTTATGCCGAAGATTAAAGCAAGGAAGAAATAGAAGATACTAAAGACAAATGATTATTTGGAAGAAAAGAACCAAGACAATAAGAGGGGTAAAGAGCAGAGGTGAAGGGATTAGCCTTAAGGCTAATAATAAAGTCGATATGTGTTCAGCACTTACCGTGTACACGGAATCTTACACAGAATCTGTTGTAAATGCAATACATTTGCTTACTCATTTACAAATTCACAAAACATCTATGAGGTATATACCATTTTATACTACTTTATAGAAAACTAAGGTATAAAAGGGTAAAATAATTGTCCCAAGATTACTGAGCTAGTAAGTGCTATAAATAGCACTTAACCCTACCACTACGCTTTATAAAAATACAAGTAAGGGAAACATTCCTCAGTTGGTAGTTTATGACACTGCCATGACCCCACACTGTATATAAAGTCCCTTCATCAGCTCTAAATGTCTGAAGGACATAGTTTAGATCTAATTAACAAAAATGTATTGAAAGAAAAATTTCAATTCCTTAAGTACAACTGTTAATTTTTTTTTTCTGGTAAAATGAGACAAAAAGAAAGCAACAGCGATTTTATCAGCACTCGAAATGTTTTCTACCCAATATATAAGCCATATTCCCTTTAGACACAGAGACTTTACATGATTTGAAAAATATTGAAAACTGTTTTTGAATGGAGGCACACATCTTCAATAAGGATTTTTATTTTATCTTCAAGTATCATGTGTCTTTTGAAAATGTTTCCACGTGATTGTTCCTGATGCTGCTCTGATCGATAATCAGCTTTATATGAATGAGAAGATTGTCTTATTTAAACTCATTGAATGTATTAAAATGTTCTTCTGCTTTCTCTTACTCATAAGGAATCCTGTTAATTTTAGCCCATCAGAATATTTTGAAACTGGATGCTCTCTATTGATATACTGAATTAATTTCAGAAGACTGATGCATTAAATTATTTAGTAAAGCTGGTATCATAGTATTAATTAACTATCTGATTAGAGTACTGGCCCAATCCTTATCATTTTATTGGTGGGTATCTATAATTTATTATAACTAATAATATTATCATGAAATTATTTCTAAGCACAATTAGAATAAATTGAAACATATAGGACCTATTTTCTTTTCTGGCCACAACAGAATAACAGATCCCAAATTTGTTCTTTTCATATACTGCTAGAAAACTGGACAAAATCTATGAAACAATCATTTTTAGACATTGGACAATAGGCAGCAAAGTTCTGTGATTGCTGAGAGAAGGAAAACTACAAGGTGGTCTAGGTCACCCGGCACATGCTGGACCACAGAGCAGGGAGGAATAAGACAAATGTAGCATTGGGACCTCACTGAATTTAAGTTACAGAAATTGAATTCAGGAAGACCAGGGTGACTGGGAGCTGCAGAGTTTCAGATAGGAAAGACCTAGATAGAAAAAGAGGTCCAGAAATCCTTAGAGAGATGCTTGCTTGCAGAATACTAAGACACATAAAAATAGGGTGAACCTCCATGAAGAAAGGCAAACAGTATTCAGGAGCTGTGAGCAAAGTGGTTTCCACAGTCAATTCAGGGCTAAAAATATTTGGATGCTGACCAGCCTGAGTAAAAAGTGCTCATCGATCACTCAGGACATTCAAGAGAGGTCCCAGAAAGACAACACCTTTTAAGTGAGAATAAATAATTGAAAAAGTCTAGTGTAGATCTGCTCTGACAATGATCAAAGGCAAGCCTAAAAAAAACCACACTGAATTGGAAATAATTAACAGTCTGCCAGAATGAAACCCAATATTCATTAAATAAAAACAACAAATTCCAGAAAATTCACAACAAAATACCACATCTACAATCCAATCAAAATTACTAGACATGTAAAAAAAAAACAAAAGTAAATAAAATACAATGAAGAGAAAACATAGTCAATAGAAGCAGACAAAGAAATGAAAGAGAAAATGGATTAGTAGACAAAAATTTTTAAATAACTATAAAGTCTTATAACTATATTATATTATTTAAATGAAGATGGGGAAGAAATAGAAGATACTAAAACTAACCAAATAGAACTGCCAGAAATGAAAATACAAAATATATGAAATAAATAATGGGATTCAAAAAGTGAGAAGGGACTAATATGAGATCAGATATGGCAGAATAAAATATTAGTGAACTGGAAAAGAAATGGCAATAGAAATTACATAGAAAGGTCCACAGAGAGAATTAAAAAATAATTAATAGTAAATAAAATCAAAAGGGCATCAGTTAGCTGTGGAATAATATCAAGCAGTCTAACGTACAATGTAATTTAAGTACCAAAAGGAGAGGTTGTGGAATAGGAACTTTTTAAAAAATAAATAGCCAAACATTTTTCTAAGTGGATAGAATTTTTAAACCTACATTCCCATGAAACTCAATGAACCTTAAGTGGGATAAATACAAAAAAATTCATACCAAGACATAATAATCAAACTGCAGAAAATGATTCACAGAAGCAAAATATTATAAGAAGGCAGATACATAAACTATATTTAAATAGATACAAATAAACAGTCATAGAAACTAAGCAAGCCAAAAAAATAAATAAATGAAAGACATTTTTACATTTCTGCAAGAAAATTTCAACTTAGAATTCTGCATTCAGTCCATGTACTGAAAATTAAAACACACACACACACATACACACACACACACACACACACACACACACATTGCTGAGAAGAATACTGAAGACCTAAAAAAAGAAAAACAATAAAATTCCAGATATAACTCAAATGTACATTGTCAATTGACTTTTGACATAAACACCAAGTAGGAAAACCAAGTAGGAATGGGAGTCTTTTCAGTACATGATCCTGGAACAACTGAATGTCTATCCATATATAGGGAAAAAAATAAACCAACAAATCTGACATATAAATATAAATGCTAGTTATCTTTTCCTTTTTCCTTGACACATACAATTGGTATGATAATATCAGTTCAACTGATCAGTCTAACTAACATAGGGTAGGCAGGGTGTAATTAAGTGAAAACATCCTGAACTCTAGTTGTTGTGAGTCAGTGAGGAAGGGGAGATGGTTACTTATCATATAAATGCTGGAAATACCATTGTAATTCTGCTTTTAAAAAAAATTTAGGAAGATGACATTGGTCTACTTTAAGCTCAGCATGCATGCAGGAAATAAGTTTTTGTATGAAAATTGTTTTAAAATGCTCTTTTCTCTGTTAGAGTGAACAGAGAATGCTGAGTGCTAAGAGAGAAGATATTCACCAAAGAGAACACAGAGGCAGGAGAGAGCCTTTGGAATAGGCAGAGGGCTTCAGAGACACCTCATATTGACTTGTCAGTAAAGCAAACAAGCGATATACTACAGGACTGTTGGAACAAAACAAAGTCTTCCCTAGAAATAAATATTCAGGTCTTAAGGATTTTTATGAGAAAATGCATAAGGAATACATACAATTTTATGTGATAAGTAATGTGCATGTGTGCATGTGTGCATAGGGTGTTCCAGGCCACTAGGGGGAAAAGCCATCATGAAACGGCCTAAGGGTAAATCTGAGAAAAAATAATGATTTTGTTATTTTTATTATGACATCTGAAACATCACTTTTTCAAACTCTTTTCAACATGAATGATGTATAATCCTATAGTGTCTATGAGCCTTACTTTATTCCTTAGTAAAATAAATCCATCAGGTTGAAAGGTCTTTTTAGTTCATTCTGAATTTAACAGTCTCTATATCATCTCCCCTTCCCTCTGAAAGAATGGCTCATCTTCTTTGGAAAACAACCCGATCTCTAAAGCACTCGACATTTTAAAAAATTCTATATCAGTCCCTTTTTCTTAAAAAAAAAAAAAAAAGTTTGTTTAGTATGAAAAAATGTTTACAGCCTGTGGGGTGATGATCAAGTGAGAGAAATTTTATAATCTCTCATGGAAGCTTAATGGCTTCCATGCCCAGTATTAAAAGTCCCCGTTGCAAAGTCATCTATCAGATGTTCACGTGACACTGGCTTTCCTAAGAAACGTGAGGCCTGTGAGCCAGATGCCAACCTTCTCTAATTCATTGAGACATAAATCAATTCCAATGAGGATATGAGACGAGAGAGGAAAGAGTGTTTTTATAGACTGCAGAGAAGTAATAGTTGAGGAAATAACTTGAAATAGACTAAGGATTATTGGTGGTCCTGGGAGACTTGGAAGTGAAATATGAGTTCCTTGAAACCTCTCCTAGGTCTTTACTCTTCTTTAAAGTGCTGTATGGTTCACTGGAAATCTCACTCCTTTTCTTACCATAACTATTAATGATACTACTTAGGTTTGTTTGGGGGCTTTTAAACACTTGTTACTTTTGTTCATATGGGGAAACTGAAGGTCTCAGACACAACTGAATTGGTTCTTTACTGGCTAGCAATGACACTTGTTCATCAAAAAGGGCATTGTGTCTTGAGTTGTACCTACTCCTGTGTACCAGTGAACCATCCTCTGGAGAAAAATGCCCTGGTTAGAATAGATACGTAGGTGGACTTCGAGTAGTTTACTACAAACACTATCAACAAGTTCTCCCACATCTCTTTTCAATTTCTTCTATACTGGCTTGGTTTCTTCTGACTTGAAACCTGATCGAATCTCCCCATTTTTGAAAGGTGAGGTGATAAGATTTCATTAATAGAATTACCCTTCAGGAATTTATTCTCAAGGAAAATCACACTGTCTCCACTTCTCTCTGATTTTGTGCTGCAAAATCAGGTTAACAGACTATTTGTTACTATCCTCAAATGATGAGGTTACAGGAGGACGTCTTAAAGAGATGTGGGGAGAGAGAGTCCCTCCCCGCTATTTCACTGATGGCCTTGGGACTGAATGTGTGTAACCAGCCATGAGCTTCCAAATAGCAAGACAAAAACATCATCCAGGGGTCACTGTTCCAACTGAGCCATGGGCAAATGTCAGAGATAGTCTAGAAATCAAGGTCAGGGGCAAGAATTGAGGCCAACTCAATTTCTAGGTGTCAAGACAAAGCCACAAAGAGTCTAGTCCAGAAGTATCAGAGTTAGAGTCATGGATGAGAGTCAGCAATTGAATCTGGCAATAGAAAGAAAGAAAAAGTAAGAATCAGGCCTGAAACAGTCAGTCAGCCCATCTAGGCAGGGAAGCAAGAGATGAGACTTGCTCTAACTTAATCCAGGAAGAATTCCAGTTGGCAAGGCATTTCTTTAAAGGGCCAGGCACTTTAGATAGGCAGCAGGCTATCTCCTTGATGTGCTGTCTGCTGGCTCACACTAGGTCTTTCACAGGACTTGCTTTTAGAGTCGCTGCCTTCCCCTCAACAAGGTGTTTCCCTGACTCATGACTCAACTGCCAACAGCTTGTGTTAACTAGCCATTTTGCAAAGTAAGTTGACACCGCTACAGAATTGCTTCTTTATCAACTGATATAATTACACTCATATCTGCAAATGGTCCAACAATTCACATGCACTTTGTGAATGTCCCTAGTGCAGAGAATGTTTTAAAAATTTAAAAATTATGGAACACAACACAATTTTCCCATCTTCACTCCTACCTAAAAATCTGCTGGTAATACAGATATCTTCACATGCCTCACAACTGCTTCAAAATGCCTTCAAGGGGTGCTTGAGATGTTTTACCTTGTTGGTTCTATGCCCAGTAATTACAGGAGACATTCAACAACATTTTTCCTTACACCAGACTCCTGGATCTCTCATCTCTCACAATGAAGTAAAACAGGTTTTTTCCTCCTGAGGATTTACAGGGAT
>RJWJ010047000.1:0-11138 GCA_004363605.1 Indri indri
GTCCTCTGCTATTTCCTTCCTCAGTGTTTCGTAGTTCTCCCTGTAGAGCTCCATTGTCTTTTATATGTATAACTAGACTTAATTCTCAGAAGACTTTTAAAGTTGATATAAAAATTGTGACCCAAGAGAAGGTCTACTACATTCCAAAGAACTATTTGAGTTTTCTTCTGTATACAAACTGAAATCCTACAGGATAGTGGTGGAAGAACATGAAGTTGGACCAAGCCAAATTTATTGATATTTGCTCACTAAGCAGAGATTTGGCATTTAATGTTGCAGCTCAGGGAGTTTAAAGACTCTAATGTTTGTTTGGTTAATTGCCTGAAATATGGATGAAAAAGTGGCACAGAGTGAGCAAGTTGTAAATACTAGACTTGCCTTGATTTAATGTAGAGGAAGAAACACAAAGGCTTAAGGAAATTAAAATATTAATCAGGATTAGACATTTAATACATAGTCACCCAATCAGGAATTATACTGAAAACACACTTTTCAATATAACTGTGAAAAATAAATCAATCGGTAGCCTGACATCTTTGAAGAACTGTATGATTGTTCTCCTCTGTAGGCCAGAACTTATGTTGGAAACTGCAGTCACTGAATTGGAAACCTAAATGCAAAGGGAGTAATTAGATTTTGTGGTGACTTGTACTGAGTGGAAGCACAGAACTTTCAAAGGCAAGGTGGCATGATTACTGTAATGGTCAACAGTGCAAAAGCAGCAATCAGAATAACCTCACACAGATCTATGACATTAGCTAGTTTCTCAAGGCATTCCTGAAAGTGAAATAGGTAGGAAGCCTACTAAATTCTTACTTGATTTATGTAAACAGAAAAGTTCAAGTGAAGAAAAATCTAATCTGAATCTCAAAAACAGAATCATGACCAATCTATTTCCATATCTGGGCCAGTTCACTGACACAAAATTTCTTGAAATGGCAGTGACAACTTCCAAATCATCTTAATATTTTTCCTCACAAACCAGGAGTGTATAAATTTCTTTTTCCTTTGTAAATGTGTAAGTCTCTAATGGGTCCTTAGAATAATTATCTTTTTTGTCTTAGATACTGTAGTTAGTATAATTAAATTGGAGGATAATGCATCAGACATAGTTTTAAAAATTGGAGATGGAGGATCCAATAGATTAATTGAATCTCTTAAATTAATTGAAAACACAAATATATAATTTCCAGTAAAGAAAATGTGACTAGTGAACAGATGTATAAAATCACAACTGATTTCAATAATAGCAATAACATGAATATCAACTAAAAAGTAAATTGTGCCTTTAGCTAATATCTATATTTTAAAGTGATATTATACAATGATTATATGGGTATATTGACTTATTCTCATATAATATTTTAACAGCATAAATTCCTCTGTGGTGACATGCAATTTTCTTGGGGCGGGAGTGAGGGGTTGGTCTAACTTTTGATGCATGTTTGTGTGTGGATGCAATTTATCAGTCAGGGGTGATTTATATAAGAAGTATAACTACCTATTAACATAGTTGATGAACTTATTTTAGGTTACTATGGAAAACTGTTTTGTTAAAACTTGATCTGCATTAAGCTATCTGTCATTTCTTTTTTTCATATACATTCCTCTTCAGCTTACATACTATCACCTATTAATTCAGACTCATACTTTCCCCATGCTAAAATGCCTTATACCTTATCCTGTTTATTCCTCTGATGTATATTAATTGAATGAATACTAGGGCCAATATCTTGCCCAAGTGCTTGGGATAAATAGAACATTCATGACCTTATGGAACCTATGATCCAGTGGAACAGATAGGAAACATGGATCATAATACATTGGTAAATTATATGTTGAGGAGAATATGGTAATTATGCTTATGTTAGAAATTGATGAAATCAGGGTAATGGATAAGAGTCACAAACTATGTTAATCAAGAATAGAAAAATTTTTGGAGTTGTGATTCAAAGATGGATTTAAAAAAAGGTAAGGAAGTTAGGCAAATTGTTATCTGAAAGAAGACATATCCAGTTAGAGGAAATTGCAGGAAAAAATCCCTAAATTGTGGAATGTACTTGTTGTTATGAGGAACAACAGAATGGTCACTATACATAAAAAGGAGTCAGCAAGGAAGAATGTCATAGGAGATGAGTTCAAAGAGATATTAATAATAGGAAACCCAATTATGAATGGACTTGAAAGCTATTTTAAGGGCTTTGGATTTTAGTGAAAATGGAAGCAAGTGCAGGTTTGTAAGCTGAATAATTTGCAATCTGACACATGTTAAAAGGAACATTGTCTCTGATGTTGAGAATAAAGGGTGCTAACAAATAATTCAGTCAAGGCAAAAAACTGTAATCAAGCTGTTATTAGGTATATCAGTCAGTATTAGTCAGGAAAGAAGAACCACTATGGGCCATGGAAAAGAGGTTGATTTTTGTTATTAAGCTTTATGAAATTGTTGAAGGACATCAGGAAGTAAAAGTCTAAGCAAAGTTTGAGGAATTACAGAGAGTCACCAACAAGTTAATAGGAGAAGCAAAGCACATTCAAAGGTTCTAGTGGGTCCTTGAAGTGATGATTGGTGTATCAGCCCCTGGAAGATATTTGGGAGTCCAAAATACAGCAATGGCCTGGGATGGACACTGTTAAAAATTAGGAAGAAGTGGACACGGTTCTGGGAAGAGTAAGTTAAAACTCAGCTTGTCAGTTGCTATGCTTTTGTCTGAATTAATTTCTATGTCCTCGCAGAGCAATGGCTGCTGCTTCACTTTTTTCTGCAAATCTCACCTAAGAACTTCTTCAAGGCTATTGTCACCTTACGTCTTAGAGACAATTGAGTCTATGAAACGTATTTTGAGTATAAGCTAGATGACAATAGAATGATTCACAGCTGGAGGTAACAGATATATTTTAAAGACAGAGGCAATAGAAAATTTTGACAGTTTAAATTGGGGTGAAAGAAGAAAATGAGAGTAAAGGATAATTCTAAAAACTTTGATCAAACAATTGAAAAATTGGTGCTGCCATCAAATGTTGGCAAATTTTGTGGGAAGAAGTTTGAGAGGAATCATGTGCTCAATTTGGTCATGTTATGTTTGAGGAATTGTAGAAGTCACATAAATATTTAGATAAATGTGTCCAGAATTTAGTAGATAATTCTAAGCTTTTGAGTTTTAAACTTGGAATAACAATATGTAAAGCCAAGAAAATGGGCAAGATGAACAATGTTATGAATGTATATAAAATGAGCTCTGGGGTAATCGAACATTACAAGGTTTGGGAGAATGAGAGTATCTAGCAAAAAAAGCTGAGTTTAATCAAACAATTAATTAAGAGAAAAATCTAGAGAATGTGCTGTCCTGGAAGTCAAGTGAAGAATGGTGGCATCAGTGGACTGATGAAAACCAGATATAGAAAAATTGGGGGGGGGGGAATAAAAAAAGAAGGATTTAAATATAAAATTTACATTAGATAATATTTTGGTTTTTTGTGTGATAATATTCTGGTTGATATACAGGGAATGATCTTACTTCAGATAGATGTATACTAAAATAAATAGAGAAAAATTGCCAGTGTCATAATGACTGCAGATTTTATTCCAATGATCTGGCTAAATAAAGCAAAATTTTACATGTGGTGAATCTAATTAAAAAACATATAACTGTTAAAGTTGAGGGCAGAAAGGAACAGGTAGTTATCCGCAGAATTATATACTTTGTATTAATCAGGAAAATGAAAACTTACTATTGACCATTGGGTTAAAACATCAAAGTCATTTATGCCCTTTACCAAACCAGTTGCTATAATATGAAATGATTGTGTGATATGTTCAGAATGAGTTTAGGAGAAAAGGAATTGGAGGCAGTGACAACAGAATCACTTTTTAGGAGGAGTTAAAGGGAAGTAAAATAATTGGGCAGTATGTTGCATGGAAGTGTGATCAAGAGAAGAGGTGATGTTTTATTAATAAGATATGAGAAATAATTTGTTTGTATATTAATAATTTAGTTGAGAGTGAAAAAATGATCCTAGGGAAGAGAATAGGGAGAATTGATACACCGATGACCTTGAGTTAGTGAGGGGGATGGGATGTAGTAAAAAAAGCAGTGGCTTGGTATTAAATAGGGTCATCCATATTTCACATATATTAAATGGTGAAAGGCAGACTTTATTGTGCAGACCCTCCAACATAGGTAGTAGGTGTTGTTTTGGAAAGTTCTTTTTTGACTTCGCTTTTCTCAGTGAAGAAGCAAGTAAGGTCCTCACTTGGTAGTTAGAATGTCAGAAGAGAACTGAGTGTGTATGCATATGTGTGCGTGCACGCGTGTGAGTTTGTGTTTGTGTGCGTTGTGAGATGTGGCCAGAGGACTGAAGACAGTGTTGAACAATACAAGAGTCCTTTATGCAAGAATTGACTAAAGACATGTGGCACTAAGACCTTTTTGAAATTGTTGGTCTTACAGCACTTTTTTTCTTATACAGATATTCTCAACTGCACATGTGCAAGCTTAGTGTAGTCAAATAGATTTAAACAGCACTATAATTTGGTAAGTTAGCAAAAGAAAACAAGAGATAGGCATTACAGTTCAGGGAAGTTTAAGCATAAGTAATAAATTAAGAGACAAAAAAATAAGGCTATGGATATGGAGAAAAAAAGATGTCATTGTACCTAGATTCTACTTGTAAATTACACCAAAACTTAGTGGCTTAAAACAATAACCATGTTATATCTCATAATTTTACAGTTCAACCATGTGGGCAGGGCTCCAGTAGGTAACTCTTCTGCTTCACATGGTGTCATGTCAGATCATTTAGTGATATGCAGCCGGCTGCCAGGCTCAAGTTAACGAGATGGTTTCAATTACCTGAAAGGGTCCTTGTTGAGGATGACTGGCAGTCTAGTCTAACCTGAGTTCTTACATCTACTAAGGAGATCTCAAGGTCTTTCCACATGGTCTCTTCAATCTCAACATTCAGTCTTCTTAAATAATTGTTAAAGGTTCCAAGAACAAAAGTTCCAACAGTAGTTAAGCAATCAAGCTGCAAAGCCTTTTATGACTTCATTTGTGTAGTTGTCGTATGTCACTTGACATATTCTAGTGGTCATACAATCACTAAGGCCAGCACAGATTCAGTGGAAGAGAAATTAAACTCTACCATTCAATAGGAGGAGCTGGAAACAGATAATAATTTACTAGAATCCCCTCTAAGGCCAAAAAATATTTATGTTTTTCCTCTGTGTAAGATATTCTTACTACTCTTAATGTCCCTAAAGGTCTCATCCAATTCTGGGATCAGATAAAGGTAGAGGATCTGTTCTCTCATATTAAGTCCAGGAGGGGATGAGTTTCTTCAGGTATGATTTATATGTCACCCGGTTTCTTGATTATTGCTATGTTTTGCATCATACAGAGAATTCTTCACCACTCTTGGATCCAAATTCTGATTCTGCCTTACTTTTTCCTAGTAAATGGCTGATCTTTGCAACTGAATAGCCTTTTCAGACTGCTTCCTACAGGTAGAAATTTGGAAGCCCAATCTCTTTTTTACTTTTCAAATGCTGCTTTCTTTTTCAACCCAAGCTGATGTATCTTCTTGTGTATTAGATTATAATCCATTCTATTAGACAAAGTCCCACTCTCTTTTCTTTGTAGGACAGAACTTCCTCTATCTGTACATGAGAGTCTTAGTGCTATGGAAAACACCTTTAAGAGTTTTTGAAGTCTTCCGTCTAGTTAAAAGGATGTATGAGCTTAATATACTTATTATTCCTCTTACCTTAAATTGTTCCGAGATTTAAACAAAAAAAATTTTACAGTCAAATTTCTTGACATTTTTACTCTTTGTCTACTTTACTGATAGTGCCTTGGATATTGAACATTTTCACTGAATCCATTCCTTAAGTGTTAACATGTTTTTCTGGGCAAAACTGGGGATGAAAAACCATTTAAAGTTTAAACTCAGCAATACCTGGCTCCTTTACATTTTCTCTAAATTCTGCTTGAATACTGATTTTTTTTTTTAGCTCATCTTTCTTAATTTGTATCTTATCACAAGAAACAGGAAAAACAAATCCATGATCACATTCAGCATCTACCATGGAGTTTCTCATAGCTAAATCCACCTGTTAATTTGCTATATTTTCTATATTTCCTGTCACCATAGACAACACGTTTGCTAATCTTTCTATCACTACAGTCCTCCTTTTGTATCCATGGGGTATTAGTCCCAGGGCCTCCAGAAACCTGACAATCCATGGATCTCAAGTCCTTGCTAGAAAGTGATATTTATTTGCATACAACCTGTGCACATCCCCCCATATAGTTTATCATCTCTAGATTACTTAAAAGATTTAATACAATGTGAATACTATGTAAGTTGTAGTTATACTGTATTTTTATTTGTATTATTTTCATTGTTGTATAGTTTTTTTTTTTTTTTATTTTATGAACAGGGTCTCCCTCTGTCATCCAGGCTGGAGGGCAGTAGCACAATTATAACTCATTGTATCCTTGAGGGTGGGCTCAAGAGATCCTTCTGCCTCAGCCTCCTGAGCAGTTGGGACTATAGGTATTGTTTTATTGTTACTTTTTTTTCTGAATATTTCTGACCCACAGTTAGTGGAATCTAGTTTGGTGGAATCCATGATGGGGAACAAACAGATGCAGTAGCCACAGATACAGAAGGCCGACTGTATTTAACAAGGGATCCCATTTTCTCTAGAATAGCTGAAAGTCTCATTTAGGCCCTTACAGCTTCAATTTGGCACTAAGTACAAAAGCCAATGGTATATATTACAGGGTTTTTGTGTTTGTTTGTTTGTTGTGTTGTTGTATTTTGACAGGGTCTTTCTCTCTCTGTAACCCCAGCTAGAGAGTGCAGTGGAGTCATCATAGCTTGCTGCAACCTAAAACTCCTGGGCTCAAGCAATCCTCCTGTCTCAGCCTCCTGAGTAGCTGCGACTACAGGCATGAGCCACCATATCTTGCTAATTTTTGTACTTTTTGTACAGATGGTGTCTCACTCTTGCTCAGGTTGATATTACAGGTTTTTGTTAAGGCAACACCCCACTTCCAAGATATGTTCCAGTTATCCATTGCTACGTTAAATAAAAAAGTACACCAAAATTTAGCAGCAGATTAAAAAAACCCACCATTTAACTACATGTCATGGTTACAAGAGTCATGGATTTAATCGGAGTTTAGCAGGCACATTATTTTCTGTTCCTCAAAGCATTGACTTGTGTGACTTATTGGTATTTAGATGGCAGTTGGGCTGAAGGGGAGGGGGAGTGGCTTCTAAGATGTCTTTATTCATAAGTCTCATGCCTTGCAGGAAAACCTGGAAGGCTGAGTCTTTTTCCCTCTCCATGTAATTTCAATGATTCTCCACATTTTTTCTCCAGCAAGGTAGATAACTTCTTACTAGGTGTCTTAAGAATTCTGGTAGCTGTGGTACAGGCTATAAGGCTTTGTTTTTACTTTTCATTTTTTACTCTTCTATAAGATTTATAAGGCACAAGTGCAGATTTGTTACATGCATACTTTGTGCAAAGGTGAAGTCTGGGCTTTTAGTGTACCCATCACTCAAATAGTATGCCTTATACCCAAGAGGTAATTTTTCATCCCTCACCCACCTCCCACCCTCCAACCTTTTGTGTTTCCACTCTATTATTCCACTCTAATGTTTATGTATACCCATTGTTTAGCTCCCACCTGTAAGTAAGAACATGAGGTTTTTGACTTTCTGTTTCGGGAGTTATTTCACTTAGGAGACTGGCCTCCGGTTCCACCCATGTTGCTGCAAAAGGCACAATTTCATTCTTTTTTATGGGTGAGTAGTATTCTATGGTATTCTTAACCAGATAGAGAATAAAGAATCTATGGTATTCTTTAATCTGTCATACTACTCTTAAGCTTATCTTTTTTTCTTCTTTTGAGTTCCATCATTTCATCATACTTAATCTTCCCATAATGTCTGTCACCATTAATCACTGGTATTCTTTTTACAACTCCGCTTAATTCCTGCAATCCACCACTTTTCCGGTTTTCCTCATATTTGCCTTCTCTTTAATTTTTTTGTCTTGTTTTCATTTACCACTTTCATTTGTTCCTTGTTAGCATTCTTCCCTGAATTGAATTTCTATCATTCAAATCAGTATCACCATTTTAGATGGTGTCACTTTATAATCAGACTATTCATTTTCCTACTCTCTGTATACATTTGGATGACTTGTAGCTACCTCAAAATTATCATATCCAATACAGAAATTGCATTTATACTGTGCCAAATAAGTTTCCTACCTTAGTGAATACAGCTACAACCAATTTGTTGCTTCCAAGAGAAAACTAAGAATTTCTCTTTCAATTCCTCTTCCAACTTCCAAATGATACCAAAGTCCTTCCTTTCTTCTATTTTGTATGTGTTCACAGAGTCTATCCATATTTTTCTGTTCACAGGGCCACTTTGCTAGTCTAGTCCAACATCATTTCTTCTTTGCATTGCTGCTGCCTTCCTCCTAATTATTTTCTTATAACTGGGTCTTAATTTAATCTAATCCATTTCCAAACTACACATAAAGATAATCATTTAAAATGAAAGTAAGATCAAGTTTTATTTTATTTATAAAATGTTTCAAGGGCTTTTTATTGCTTTATAAAATGAAGTCCCAAATTCTCGACAGGGCTTATATGGCCAGGAATAATGGGGCTCCTGCTTGCCTCTTCAACCTCATTTCCTGCCTTTGATAAATGAACTCTACAAGTAATCTAGTATTTACCAAAATTAAATGTCTTTCATTTCCTGAATGACTCCATATTTTCTTTTATGCCATGTTTTGCACAAAATGTTATTTTTTACTACTACTTTCACTTCCATCCATGATCCATTCACCTTGCCAATTTTTACTCATTGTGGAGGGATAATTTCCTTTCACTAGCTTTGTATGATGCCCCTAGGTGAAGATTATGTACTCTCTCATGCAGTTGTATAACATGCCAAACCTGATTATCACAACACTTTATCATGGAGCATTTCAGATGAATTTTCAACTATACCATATGTTCCATAAGGGAAGGCACAGTTTCTGTTATTTCCCTCACATTTTCTCCAGCTGTAAGTGCTGAATCATTTACTTGGTAGCGTCTCATATTTGATGCATAAGTAAATGAATGCCCACATGAATTGTGGACTTTCCAAGTGAGGCATGATGCTTGTCCAGGTGATCCTGGCTTCCATCCTGGCTCCCTCGATTTTTTTAGCTATATGAACAGAGCCATTAATCTGCCTCCAAGAGGTTCAAACTTCCCATCTGTAACACAGAGATGATACCATCTCACAGGACTACATTTGTTATGGCAGAACACATCTCTTGCTTCTGATGTTTATCTTGAAGGGAAAATATGTCTCCTTCTCTCCCCAGGAGGAGAAGGAATAGACATGCTATTTACAGGCTTTCTGTGCCTCTTCTCTTGCTCTTCATATTATTCTCTTATTCTTTTGGACCTCATTCATGCCACGTCCATTCCCATCTGGTCATACAAAAAATAAGCTTTTCTATGTAGTCTTTATATAGTTGTCTAGCAGTGTTTGTCCCAATAGGACAAGGTCATTATGTCCCACAATTAACCGAAAGCTTTGATCTTTTATTATTATTCAAACTGTTCGATCTCTCTCTATATATAAATGTAATATATATCTATTATTTATTTATTTATATATATTTCTATATATATGTATTCCCCCTAATACAAGAGGGCAGGAAAGGAGTCATTTTTGTCTTCTACAAATTCCATGAAAATATATGGACCAGGAAAATACTAATTATTAAAAATCTGGTGTAGATATATTAATATCAGACAAAGCAGATGTAAGAAGAAGAAATATTGCAAGTGAAATAGAAATGCATGTCATAATTATAAAAGGATCAATTTCCTTGAGTATTTTGAAAAAAAATTGTGTTGTCATCAAAAATATTTAAATCACTACATTATGTACAAGATTAAGTGATTCTTATAATCAAATGAAAATCATGAAGAAGTAAGAGATTTGCAAATTAACTATGGGACAAAAGAAACTCCCTATCCAATTTTTATCTAAATGTGAGAATATAAGTTAACGAAAGCCGGAAAACAACAAATGGAGAAGGGATTTAAAAGGGACTCTGGGTTTCATATCTCCTAGGAATGCAGTTCTATTCTCCAGAGGAGAATGACTAACTTCATACTTAGGGCTGGATAGTAGGACAGGGTTATCTACGGCTTTTGAATGGCTCAAAGCCAGCATCTGCAGATTAAATAGATTGTGACTGCAAAAATGAATCCTGTAAAGATGTAATGGATATCGCACAGAAAGGGAGACAAAAATAAAGTGGACTTGGGACCTAGTCAATGCAGGTTGATTGATAAGGACCAAACATGATTGCTCTATCAGGGGTCTGTATAGAATATAGGATAGTATAACATTTGAATACATTTCTTACTTTATTAATGTTCAGAAGACAGCCATAGAACACAAGCTGGAAAGATCCCCAATACATGTTAAGGTAATTAATTATCTAAAGAAAATTAAAAAGAAAGTGACCGTATCTTCTGTGGTCTATTGTAAGAAATGGACATTTTCATTTTTTCTAAATATTGCCAAGTTGCTTTTCATATTGACTGTCTCAACTTACATTCTCACTATTGATGTATGAATTTTAATTTGTGCTCCACATTATTTACATTTTGAAGCTTTTATCTGAAAATGGTGCATTGTTTAATATTTTCACTGCCTTTAAAGCAGATTTCATATGCTTAATCTCTATTCTAATTCTTTCCTTTTGTGATGGCCAGCTTAGTTTTTTTCCCTATTAACTTTTGTGGCTGTCATTGCTGTTTTGTTGTTTTGCTTTGTTTTTAGTATTGTTTTGCAAATAGTTTAAATGTCTGGGGCACTATTGTCTGTTACACATATTACAGCTATCTTTTTTCAGTCTTTCGTGTTTTAATTTTAATATATTTTTGGTCATGATTTGTCATTTTCAACTGGAGTTTCATTAAATGCCTTGATTAAATTTTGCTTTCTGCTTTTTGAAAGCAATTCTGTATGTGCAGTTTAAGAAATTTATTTGTAAATCATAATTTAAAAATGTATTCTTTGTAGGTAATATA
>RJWJ010047001.1:0-11134 GCA_004363605.1 Indri indri
CTCTGTGGCCCAGGCTGGAGTGCATTCTATTGAGTACTTTAATCAATTCTGGCAGTCAGGGCAGTTGAGAAATTTGGTGTGAAGCTGGGGTTAAAACGGGGCTCTACGCAGGGACCCTTATCTATCTTGCTCAGCCTTAGCCAAGCCCAGACAGCAGGAAACTCTGGTTCCTCCATGACTCCTAAGGCAGTGAGGCCCACAGTGCCTGGGCTGTTGCCTGAGGCTGAATTACCTGGACCAAGGGAATATTAAAAGCCACCTGGAAAGCCTGGTCTACATATCTCACTGCATGCTTTTTTAAGGTGACTAGGATCAAAATGCCAATGTACACACAGAGGAGGATTTGGAATCTGGTTCTCATCCAGCCTCCCCAGGACCTGGGGTCTAACTGTGAAAGCAAATCAAAGCCATTCAGCAGAGTAGGGACACTGGAGAACACCTGGGTGACACTGTCCACCATCTCCATTGTGTTGTTCACAGGGTGGCACATGTCGGACTCTTGCTGAGTTAACGGTGCACATGCAGCGTGTGGTTCCCTGGAGGGAACAAACACCTCCTTGCTTGGCCAATGGGTAGCTGAATGCCGAATGAGTGTCTAGGACCATTGGGGCCAAGGACTCCTGAGATTGTTGTGTGAGACCTAATGTCTCATAGAGGGACCTCCAGGAGGCTGCCACGGCAGCGGAAAGATTGTCATTAGCCTGTACGCCCTGGTGTTGTGTGCAAATACTGTCCTCAGACCAATTCTGGGCAGGCCTGGGAGCCATTCTGTGCCCAGCAGGAGTGGGACGGACATGGGGTGGGGGGATGTGCAGGCTCCCCCTCAGTGGTTCCTCCTAGTGTTTGAGGAGAGTCCTAGGCATGCCCGTATGCATTGAAAATGCATCTGTCTCTACCATCTTCCTCCTCCTCATAGTGGGTTAAATGAGACCATGTGTGGGAAAAGGGAAATATATGTATTCACTCCTGAGGCAATAAATACCTAAGGTGAGGTTAGTGCACCAGGTCTGCTGAGGCTACCTGGCAGTCAGTGCAGTCACAGGATGGGCTGCCCCAGTGCAGATGGAGCAGGGCGACTCTCAGGACCTGCCCTTCATCTTCGTGTGGAGGGAGGATGAACTGGAGCATGAGGGCGTGGGAGCAAGGGAGTGAGAGGTGAAGCATCTCCCTCAGTCTCAAGCCTTGTATTGGGAGGTAACTGTGCCACGTAGCTGGGTTGGCTGTCACTCTGGGGAAGGAGAGGGTTCTTGCCATGTGACAGGCCTAGCAATTTCACCGTCTGAGGACATGGGCAACAGTCTTAGCCCAGCATGTGCACAAATTTGGGCTACTTTTAGGAACTGCACCCCAGGGGATGCTCTTAGGTTCTAGGGCATTGGTAGTTTCCTGTAGGGCCCAGAAGATGTGGGTTTAGAGGAAAAATGAGAAGGGTTGGTGGGTGCACCTGGGTAAGGTCCCATGGTTGTGGTGGCCTCCAGAGGGCAGCAGAAGTTAAGGCTGGACCAGTCTTTTTGCATACAGAACCCGGGCCAAATCAATAGGCATTTCTGCAGCAAGCAGGAGAGGGTTGTTTTGGGGAGATCTGGATAGATTTCAGGTGTTGTGTTGTAGCACGGGTCTCCCCCATCCATACTTTTTGCAAAACTTGCAGGACAGCCTCATAGTCTGACCTACGCCTGTGGTTTCCTTGCAGTGGGGAGTTTGAATAAAGGGGTTCTTCTTAAGGCTAATAGTGATCTCAGCAAAATTCCATCCTATGGGGTCATGTGTCGGTGCTCAGCACAGCCTGAAGGGGAAGCGGCACGGCAGGGGTCAGGAGCTGGACCTAAGCGAGTGCTGTGTCCTAAGGGTCCTGATTAGTGGACATGTGTGTTTTTTGAGTGCAAACTTTTGCTTTCTGGATTTGTCTTCATATTATTCCTGTTTTGTATTGTTTTCAGAATTGTCTTGCATCTCACTGAGCTTCTTTAGAATCAGTATGTGGAATTCTTTGTCTGGCATTGTAAGGAATTCCATATCATTCAGGTCCATTGCTGGCCATGTCATGGTCCTTTGGTGGCATCATATTTCCTTGCTTTTTCATGTTTCCTGTGTCTTCTCATTAATATCTGTGTATCTGATGTAGCTGTTGCTTGTTCTAATTTTTCAAACTGCTTTTGAAGGGGAGAAATGTTTCCTGAAGATGTATGCTGTCGATTGAGTGGGACACTTTGGCTTTGATTCTGGGGGCCTGCGGTTGTGTGATCTTTGTATGATTTCTTCAGCAGTACACAGGGTCAGTGGTATCTGTTCTTTCCTTGGTGGCTTAGGGTACTGTTATTAGTTCAGGCTGTGGTGAAATTTTGCCGGGGCCTGGACACCAGATGAGCTAGTCTTTGGGCTGCAGTGGTGGAGGCGGTGGGCTGAGTGTGCCTGATTTTAGTCCCAGAGCAGCTCGTGTTGGGAGCAGGTTCAGTGTGCCCTGGAGGGCTGATTCTTGGGCCTTCCTGTGGCTTGCTCAGAAGCTGGTAGTCAGGGCGGAGGGCTGGGTGTCTGGGCAGGTTCTCAGGCCCCCGGACAGCAGCAGTGGTGGAGCCACCTGCTAGGACCCAAGGGGACTATGTTGGTGTTATGCTGGTCGCAGCAACGGATTGGGCAGGGAAGTCCCCAGTCCCACAGGGCAGTGGGTATTGTCGTAAGAGTGCGTAGGAGAGCTTGGTCTCCCCCGTCCCCTCCTGGCCACATGGCAGCTGCAGACACTTCACCTGGAACTCTGCGGGAGGCAGGGCACTGCCCAGCAGGAGACTCTCACAATGGGACTGGCTGTGGGCTTGCAATCAAAGAGGGCAGGGCCCCTTTCAGGTAAGTGGGTGGACGAGAAACTGTGAGGAGTGCCGTCTGCTCGAGGCTCCGTCCCACAGAAGCCCGTAGCAGGGTGGTGGGAATTGTCCCAGGTGTAGGTAGGAGAACTTGTGCTCCTCCGTCCCTCCTCAGCTGCGGCAGCCTGAACCCCTCCCCAGGGTGGGCCCTGCCCTGCTTCAAACTCCCAAGCTGGTGCCTCGGGGCTGTGACCAGCGTGCGGGGCCCTTCCCAGGAAGGCTGTGATGCCGGGAGAGTGCGGGGAGTGCGCTCACGTGGGACTCTGGTCCACAGCAGCCGGCTGCAGCACAGGGCCACTGTCCCAGAGGCCTGCTGGAGGCACAGTTTCCCTGTCCCTCCTCAGCTGAGAAGGGGCTGTGGCTGCATCAGCCCAAACTCAGCCCGAGGGAGGGACGTAGCCCAGTGTCAAACTCTCAAAGTGGTCCCTGAGGCCTGAGACCTGAAAGGGGCTGGGCCCCACCCAGGCAAGGAGCAGAGGACTGGAAAATGCTGTTTGCTCACGCCTCAGTCACAACAGCAGCTCACGGCAGAGTGGTGGGGACTTCCCCAGGAGTGCAAGGTAGCACCTGGCTTCTCTGTCCCTCCTCAGAGCTGTGCAGCCCCGCAGTAGCCAGGCTGCCAGAGCGGTGTCCGGGCAAGCTGCTGCAGGCTTGGACGCCTGCGGGAGGCCGCGCGGGCCCCTGTCTGGAGCAGCCTCTCTGTGCGACCTCCAGGCAGCTCCTTGTGTTAGCCCTAAATCTGCGTGGGTTGGGGGTAAGCCAAGATTGTAAAAGCTCATCTCAGGGTGGGAACCTGGGGGTTTCCCTCTGACTGTCTCCCCATGTCCACAAGCTTCTCCCGGTTCTTAGCCAGTCCCTGGCTGGCAAGTTGCCCTGAACCTCTCCTTACCCACTTTGGGTGCTTCCCATGGCTTCCTTGGTGATCCCCAGTGTTCTCTCCTAGACAATCTGTTTGAAACGTGAGCATCTGCTTACTACTCTGGGCCCTCTCCCTGGGGGAGGCACACACTTCCTGTGACTAGATGGCCACCTTGGAGACAGCTCTGACTGCTCATGTTTTAAATCCCTCCAGGGGAGGCACAGGCAGGGTGGGACCCAGACGTGGTGCAAACCTACACCCTCAGGGACAGGTTTGGGGAGGGCATGAGGCCTGGGGGTTTGCTGGAGCAACAGGGAAGGAAGGAGGCATTTTCTCCAGGATGATCAGCTATGATGGCCATGTGCATGTGGCTGTCATTCACAGTGATGTCACATAAGGACAGTGCCAGGGGTGAAATCAAGAGAAAGAAAGAGAACAGAAAGCGAAGTCGTCAGTGTAATTCATCCTTTCAGTCCTTGGATCAAGCGTTTTCTGAAGCCTGAATTCCTCCTTAAAACTCCCAGGTGTGGGAGTCACAGTGTTGACACAGCTTGATGTGGTTTCTGAACTTTGGATCCAAGACTCCAACTAACATGCGTGGTGTACTTCAAACATGCCAGTCCCAGAGGACCTTAAGCAAAGGTGCTACAGTGCACCAGGAAAGGGCGGGAAGGACAGACTGCCGCTGTTCTGGGTGCAGCGGCCCCCCAGGGGACCCTGAGGCTCAGCCCTGAGAGAACCACCCATTGGTGCTGGTGCCCAGGAAGGGAGGGACGCTGAGTGAGATGCCGGGAGGACAGTGGGTGAGGTCAGGGCCCGGGAGCTTTGTCCCTGATGCTCAGAGATGGAGGAATTCTAGCTGGGGATAAGAGTCAGGGGCGGCCGTGGTGCAGGGCTGGGACAAAGAGTAGGGCGGGTCCCTGTCCTCTAGGAGGTCACGGTACCTAGAGACTGGACGGGGAGCTGCCAGGCCATGTCAGAGAGCAGAGCCTTTCCCCGTGATCGTAAGTGCCCTGGCGAGGCACGGGGCTTTCGGTAGCAAGGGGAATGTGCAGAATGGAGAAAAACGAAGGAGCGCTTTCTCATCCTTACGTTCTGGTTGAGTTGTAACAGACTTTAGAACATCAAACAAACAAACAGAAAATAATAATAACAACAAGAAAACGCCAATGCCCTTTATTTTAAAAGAAAAATTGCACGGGAGATGTTGTAGAAATAGCAAAGAATCGTTCTTTGAAGGCTGTTGCAATGGGGCCCAGGACTCTGCAACAGGGACGGAGGTGGAATCAGCGCTCTTGAAGCCAAAGGTGGAGACGGTTTGAAATTCTACAGTTAATGAAAAGAGAAGAAGGGGAATGGAGGGGGAATTTTTTGCAACTTAAAGTTGAGAAATCAGGAAGGATTTCAGTGACAAAGAGAAATTGTGGCAGGATCCCTGAAGGTGGGTGGACTGTCCCTGAGACGGGGTCAGCCGGGCCCAGGCCACAGTTAGGACAACAGAGTTATGTCAAGGACCTCACGACTTCAAGTCCTTGGCAGGTACAGGAAGTCAAAGAAGGCTGCCTGGCCGACACACCGCAAGTCTCAGTGCATGACCTTTACCTTGTACACAAGGTGGAAGAGCTAGGACCACTTGTTTGTCAGACACTGACCCACTCTGCCCTCCCTCAGCTCCGTGTTGTGTTTCTCCAGCCGGGCAGGGTCTCAGCGGGGTGTCTGCACCCCTGGGCTGCATCTTCAGACCGGCAGACCCCCTGTCTGGGGCTGAGACCTGCTCAGAGTCAGCATGGAGTGGATGTGCAGGACACCTGCTCCCTTCTCCTGGGGCTGCACATTTGTTGTTGGTGTTGGTGGCCACAGCAATGTCTGGGCCCAGCAGATTGTTTTTGTTCAGAATGGTGAATATTCCCATTTGACCACTGTCCCTTTTTTTTTTTTTTGCAAAGTGTGTGTTCTTTCTGTCATTGTTGAATTCCTTGGGGCATCCAGCAGTCGCCACCATTGAGAAGAGTAGCCTTGGCTTGAATAGTCATAGTTTTTTTCAGACATGTGCTGTGGAATCACAAGCTGAAACTGCCAGGTGCAGAGTAGATGCAGAGGCCGACAATGGACTCCTCCCCAGGGCTCTGTGCTCAGGGTCTGAAAGGCCATTTGCAGGACACGTTGGATGAGTGTTCAAGGGTCAGTGAGTGTCTGGGGGAGAGAAAGAGATGAGAGCCAGGAGGAGGAGTCACATCACAGCCCACATAGATGCCAGACTGGCCCCATGGAGACCCCAGGTGTGGGCAGCGAGCATGTCCTCTTGGAAGAGAGGAAGACAAGCTCAGGCAGAACTCAAACCCCAAATGTGGTGTGTATGTTGGGGTGGGCAGTTGGAGACAGAGCGGCAGGGACAGGTGTGGCCATCCCAGCACATACTCTGAGGATCTAAGAGGGCTCCTGTTGCTGTTCCTTCCAGAGACCCAGTTTCCCGTCTTCACTCTCCAACCTGCATAAGGATCCGGGTATCGGAACCTCAGTTCCTGCAGCACCAACAGGGACTCAGGTTCCTGGCGAAACGCTCTCCCTGACCTCGCTTTTCCTGGCACGCCTTGGAAGCTGTGTATTACAGGCAGAATCAGGTTTTCTGCATTTTTAAGGAAACCTAAGGGAGTGCAAGTCTCAAAATGCAATTGAGGAATTATTCTTGTGCATTTCATGTATGTGAAAACCCACTTCATGTATATGAAATTCTGATTTTAATGGATATGGCCGGATAACACTGAAAAGAGTATTACATACTGAGGTGTTTCAATGGAGATGATACAACCTCAGGGCTTAAAAGGCAGATGTGTGATCTGGGTGTGTTCAATA
The DNA here is from genome assembly GCA_004363605.1 of Indri indri. Lineage (NCBI taxonomy): Eukaryota > Metazoa > Chordata > Mammalia > Primates > Indriidae > Indri > Indri indri. Next base: position 6,571 of record RJWJ010047001.1, read on the forward strand.
AAACGCCAACACTTGGAGAAACAGGGTGTGGTTCCCCTAAGCGTTAGTGATGCTACAACTGGGTAAACTTTACTCTGAAAATTGTTTGTCTCACACATGTGAGTTGTCTTTGGGAGTGAATCCACTCTAAATGGGTCACCATGAAAAACAAAGTAGATCAGAGATCAGCAGCATCACTGGATATTTCATATCAGTTTGTGTCTGAATCCCTCGTTCCTCCTTGAAATTCTTAGAATTGGAAACTACAGCTTATTCAGAAAGTTTGATTTAAGATTCTGGTACTTGCATTCCAAAGTGTCTTGACTCAGACACATATCAAACATTAAAGACATGCAAACACAGAAATTTTGGAACAGAGACTTTATTTGGGATGGGGAAAGCAAATTGAGGATGAGGGAGGGGAGTACAGCTCTCCAAGCAAATTACGAACTGCTTTTTCTCTGTTCTCCGTGCTCAGGCACAGCAGAATGCGTAGATATTATTACCCTGGAAGCAGGTGCCAATATGACGTTCTCCCAAATTGCAGAATGCTCTTCTGCAACTGCAGCTCACCAGCTTGCCTAGGAATGTGGGTACAGAGAGAGCACCAGAAATGAGGCCCAGGGTCAGCAGTGACGGTGAAGAGAATTCTGGAGAAGTCACATGCTGGCTTATGTGTAATGCTGGCTACCTTATGGCTGGGAGTATGAACAGCCTCAATGAACAGGAATAAATACACACAGCAGTGTGGGCCACACTCAGGGTTATACACGCACTCTCGTTGGTCTTCACTCTGCTGCGCTTTTGCCCACATCACACAGGCAGAATCAGGTTTTCTGCATTTTTAAGGAAACCTAAGGGAGTGCAAGTCTCAAAATGCAATTGAGGAATTATTCTTGTGCATTTCATGTATGTGAAAACCCACTTCATGTATATGAAATTCTGATTTTAATGGATATGGCCGGATAACACTGAAAAGAGTATTACATACTGAGGTGTTTCAATGGAGATGATACCCTCACCCAAACACACCCCAGATGAGTCTACAATTTCTAAGAGCTCTTTTATAGACAGAGTAAAATGTTCTCTTAATAATTATATCTACTCTTTTAAATCTGGAAAGAACTAATGGGTAGGTCTCTCCATATCTTAATACTAGTACATTTCAGGCTATCTTGGAATCAAAATTCTTCAAGAGAAAAGATTTCTTAAACTGGGTCTTAGCATTAAATTTATAGATGAGAAAATCAATGCCTGTAGATGCTAAATAAAGTCACCTATGGGACACAGACCCTTGCGGAGCTCGTTCCAGAGCCTGTCTCCTGTCCTTCTGCTCTAGACCTTGGAGCTCTGCCATGTTGGTGTCTCTCACCTGGAGATTCAAGAATGGAGTTTTGATTCCATATGATAGAAATGGGCGTGTCCTGGTCCTCTGCCCAAGGCAGCTCCTGGGCTTGGAGATCCTCATCTCTCTCTTGCAGGGGCCCAGCCTGGGCCTGGAGGGCCACCAGGAGAAGGGCAGCGAGGAGGGCGAGGGTCCTCATGCTGGGTCACCTGGAGCAGGGAGAGCAGGAGGCGAGTGTGTGGAGTGAGGAGTCAGCTGTGTCTCCAGGGCTGTGGGAGGCAGTGCAGACACCAACAAGCCTCCTCCAACCCGCTCAGTCAGAGAAGGTGCACATGTCACTGGGGGGGTGAGGAAAGCCTGTGCCCTCAAGGCCCCTCAGATGTTCCTCTGTTCTCCCAGCCTCACTCTGGTCTGAATCTGTACTGTAGCGTCTGTACTATGAGCTGATAGTGACAATAAGGACACTGCTGCTTGTTCCTGTTTCCTACTAGCTTAAATACTTACTTATCAATATTCACAAAAGAAAATAAACAGGGCTTTAATTCAACGACCTCATGGAACAAATGGCCTCTTACTTTCTCAGCACAGGCCCTCCTACTGTCTGCGTGTAGACCCTGGTGACGGACTTGAATTCCGGTGGACTAGCGAGCTGATTCACTGCAGGGTGAAGTGTGTTTTTGAGGTGTTTGTGAAGGTGTGTTTGAGGTTAGGGGGTGAGTAGGCTCCTGTCGGGGCCAGTGTGGAGAGGACAAAGAGCTCAGCAGGCTTTAGGTGAAATGAGCTCAGTGAGATACAGATAAAGAATTGGACTAAGGCTAAAAAAATGTTTATTACTCCCAACTCTATTGAGGTGCAGTGATAATTCAGAATTAAATGTATCTAATTATACTAACTTATGATTTGCTGTCTCATACATGTGAGCCTTTATCTCACAGAATATGCAACAGTTAACTCAGAATGCATTGAAGACCTAAACATAAGACCTGAAAGCATAAAAATTCTAGAAGGACAATAGCGATGAAGCATTTTGACATTGATCTGGGCATTTTTTTCCTACATCTGACACCAAAAGAACAGGCAATAAAAGGAAAATAGACAAGTGCGATTGCATGAAACTATAAAGCACATGCACAGCAAAGGAAACAATCGACTCAGTGAAAGGCACCTAGAAAATAAGAAAAAGTATTTGCAAACCATGCGTGGGATGAGGGGTTAATATCAGAGTATACGAGTTACTCAAACAACTCAATAGCAAAGAACAAATAACCTGAATAAAAACCAGCCAAGGCCTGAATAGACTTTTCTATTACACATATGTTTATCTATTAGCTATGTTATGTCTGTTATACATATAAATAAAAGAATGTTTTAAGAAGCTTTTGTAGTGTTTATTGGGCATGTCAATTAGGACTCATGTTTCGAACAAAACTCTTTTGAGTTTCTCTGTTAACATAGCTGGTGGCACCACCAGGAGCCCAGACAGACGTGTACCAGCTGGGGATTCACACACCAGGTCCCTCTGGGGTGGCCTCACAGTCAGAGGTCAGACTGTGGGCATGGCTTCAAGGAAATCACAATGTCAAAGTTTAGTTTTGTGTTACTTACAGATCTTCAGGCTTGGAAGGTGACTGGAGAGAGCAGACAGGAGTCCTCTGTCCCAAGTCTCTTGTAGCAACAGCCACCACGCACAAGCAGGAGACTTCCCTATTTAAGGGCCATTTGGGACTAGATTTCCTAATTTTGTGGGTTAATTTCTATTGGATACTTTTTTTCCTTTTTTTTTATAGAGACAAGCTTTACTCTGTGGCCCAGGCTGGAGTACAGTTCTATTGAGTACTTTAATGAACTCTGGCTGCAAGGGGACATGAGAAATTTCGCGTGAAGCTGGAGTTACAACAGGGCTCCACACAGGGACCCCTTATCTATCTTGCTCAGCCTTGGACAAGCCCAGGCAGGAAGAAACTCTGGTTTCTCTTAAGGCAGTGGACCCCACGGTGCCTGAGCTGTGGGCTGAGGCTGAACTACCTGGACCAAGGGAATATTAAAAGCCACCTGGAAAGCTGGATCTACATATCCTAGTGCATGTGTCCACCACTTCCCTTTCTGTTGTTCACGGGATGACACGTGTTGGACTCTCTCTGAGTTAACAGTGCACATACAGAGTGTAGTTCCCTGGAGGGAACAAACACCTCCTATCTTTGGCCAATAGATAGCTCAATGCTGAATGAGTATCTAGGACCATTGGGGTCAAGGACTCATGAGATTGTTGTGTGGGACCCAATGTCTCACGGGGGGACATCAGGAGGCTGCCAAAGCGCAGAGAGATTGTTATTAGCATGTATCACCTCATGCTGTGCCCAAACTGTCCTCAGACCAATTCTGGGCAGGCTTCAGAGCCACTCTGTACCCAGCAGGAGTGGGACGGACACGGAGTCGGGGGATGTGCAGGTTCCACCTCATGTGGTCCCTCCTGTCAGTCTCCACCGTCTTTCTGCTCTTCATAGGGGGCAAGTGGGACCATGTGTGGGGAAAGGGAGATGCATTAATAAATAGTGCACTAGAAACTAAAATTGTCCCCCGGGGGCCAGTTCCTCAAAATAGCCCAAATTTGCTTGTATTCTGGGCTGAGACCGTCGCCCATGTCCTCAGACAGTGAAATTGCTGGGCCTGTCACGTGGCAGGAGCCCTCTCCTTCCCCAGAGTGACAGCCAAACCCACTGAAGTGGCAGCTACCACCGAGACAAGGCTTGAGACTGAGGGAGATGCTTCATCTCTCACTCCCTTGCTCCCATCCCTCAGGATCCCGTTCCTCCTCCCTCCACATCAAGATGGAGGGCAGGTCCTGAGAGTCGCCTTGCTCCATCTGCACCTGGCAGCCCGTCCTGTGACTGCACCAACGGCCAGGTGGCCTCAGCAGACTTGGTGCCCTAACCCCATCTTAGGTACCGATGGCCTCTTACATTCTGTTAAGGTTGTAAGCAGACTATGAAACAAAGAAAGAGAAATTACAACAATCCAGTGTCCATTATTTTAATAGAAACATTGCACCAGAGGCTTTGGAGAAGTGGCAAAGAATCGTTTATGGAAGACTGTTGCAACAGGGGCCAGGACGCTGCAGTAGGGAGCGAGGTGGAAGCAGCGCCCGTGACGGGCAGCAGGAGAGCGCGGGCGCTGGGCAGCCCTGGGCGGCGCTGGAGGGCGTTGGGGGGTGGTCGGCGGGCTGAGCCCATCTGTGTTTGC
>RJWJ010047002.1:0-11137 GCA_004363605.1 Indri indri
TTAAATTAAAAGCCAAAGATAAATACTTTCAAAATCATCTCTTGAATGTTAGAGACTGAGGGAAAACAGAGAAGCAAATAGAAATTTTTGTGGAAAGTCTCAAGACTTTTAGGCCCTTGTGTGACTTTAGAGTTTGCTGTATTAGTCTATTACACCTAATTTCACTTCCAAATGTACAGTTTTACCTTTTTCCCTGATACAGATGTATTATCGATGCCTTTCTCCTATTTACTCTTCAGTGCGCAAATGTGAAGTAGCTCTTGACAAAGGTTTGCAACCTTTGTTGATTGGATGTGGATAGATTTTTTCCCCCCTGAGTTAATGTCACTAAAGTTAGAGGGTAAAAGAAACAGGAGAGGTGTTTTTAAGAGGGTGTTGACACAGATGTGAGTGACAAAGAAGACAAGGGAAGGTGAGTGAGTCACGTCGATAAAAACATTTTGATTCTGTTTGAAGAAAACCGATGGAGGCAGAAAGTAGCTGAAGGGCCTCCAAGAAGGGGCAGGTGGTCGGGGCTGCTGACAGGTACACGGCGCTCCCAAGTCAGATGCTTGTGTATCTCAAGGCATGCTGACATTGCCAAAGCACCGTGTCTGCAGTAGAACAACTGACCCCATGGTTTCCTTCTCCACTTTAAGACTCCTCTAATATCTTAAATGATTTTTAGAATTAACTGTAATGAAGAAGGAATTGCTGGCATTATGTGCACTACCATTTGCCTTAAAATCTGTAATTACATTAGAATTAGCACATAATGGAAATCATTAAGAAAAAGAATTTAAAATGCTGTATTAATAATAAACCATGTCAAGTCCTAATACATTTTAGTGCCTTCAAGTCAAGAAAGCTTACTATTATAATTGTACTAAAAACAAAAGGAAAATTAGGAAAAAGTTTTCAGTTCAGTCCATAGCTACTCATTGACGTGTTAACATGCATAGGCAAAAAAGCGAAACCATCAGCCTACCGTGAATGTCTTCCTTGCATACGGAGCCCCGGGAGTCAGGAGTTCCTCGGATGTCACAGGTCTCTTCAGCACTGTGAGACAGACACAATGTCAAGGAATAAGCACTTCTGAGTCCTTCTTTCATTCATTCAGCAGATATTTATTGAGTGCTTCTTATGTGGCCATCCGTGAACAAAAGTGGCAAAGGTCCCTGCCTCACAGTTCAAACTCTCGCAGGATAGAGGCAGAAAATATCAGCAAACATAAATAATCTTAAACCGACCTTACAGAACTATGGGAAAAAATAAAGAAAGAAAGGGAAGGGAAGCAAGAGTGCCAGGGGTGGAGGTGAAGGGGGGAGTTGACATTTTTCTATAAAGAAAGGGCCATGTTTTCCAATTCTCGCATTTCTTCCTTTTAAATCCCAACATGCATTTACACACGTCAAAGTTGGGACTCTAGTGGTCTAATGGCCACATTTCAAGAGCTAACACCCTCCAACCCCCTCCCAACATATTGCACACCCCCATGTACTAAAGTTTCACGCATTTCCTTATTAACAGCCATGACTGCATGTACACACTGTTTTTTGCCCTGAGTAATAATACTAGTGAACTTTTCTGAGCACTCAACACGTGCTAGGCACTATGCTAGGTGCTGTAAACATATTATCTCATTTAAGCATCACAAGAATGAATGAGTTAGGTTCACTGTTATCCCCATTTTACAAGTGAGAAAACAGAAGCTTAGAAAAGTGAAATTGCTTGTATCACAGATCCCAGAGCTAATGGGCGGCAGAAGTGGGATCAAACTCAGGCATCGGAGAGCAGTGCCCACACTCTCAGCTATAATGTGCTATGCTGTCCCTCCTGTGCCACGCTGTCTCTGTAAGCAAACAAAAGGGCTAGAAGCTCCGGAAGATGGTGGTGTGGTGTCTTCCTAAGATGCCTGTTCTCATCAGCTCACTGCCATTGCCTACCGAGATGGCAAAGACAGTAGCTAGTTCCTCACTTGCCAGCTGCCTAAAAACCCACCAATAATGAACTTTCCCATCCACTCTGTGATCACTAAGAACCAGACAAGGGACTGCCACAGCCACCCAGAACATCCAATGGGTTGGAGGCCAGAGACCATTCTAACTTAGCCATGTAGACATCACATACTTGAAGTGCCGCAAAGAAACGGAAGGGACTGGGACAGGGGCCCAACCTGGCAAAGTGGCAGCCTCCAATTCCCTTTGCTAGCAGCAGTCAGCCATCAGTCCTGGAACAAGTGTGCAGCAGAGAGAGGAAAGGCAGTGTGGGGCAAGGCCTGGATGATCCACCAGGCAGCCGGTTACACGCACGGCCTTCTGGCCTAACAAGCCGCCTTCTCGGTTAAAGGCAATGCAGTGCTTCTTGTTGAGGTGTCTGGTAGCTGATATTATTTTTGCTTTCCTAAAGCTCATAAAAACGAAAATGAATTTATGTTCACCAAACAAAGGGGAGTGGGTCAAATACTAAGATGGGACTAGATGGATAGGAGGTAAGAAAGTGGTCAATGTTCAAGGACTGGGATCTTTTTTATTCCCTGTCAGACAACTCCTTCTCTGTCCCCCACAAACCCTCAGGGGGCTTATGAATTTGGATATAAGAGTCACAATAAACTGTGTGGCAACAGTGCTGACCATTTATTTTAATCTATTTTTTCTCATTATTATGTGGAAAAATATAGAAACTCTGAGGCCCAGGGAATTACCCTTAAGCTTTCTATTTTCATATCCTTGGAGGCTTATTTACTCATCACGATGATTCTGATTACGTTAATATCTGTAGCATTTTTTTTTTTTCGGTCTGACTTAGGGCATTTATATACAGAACTAAAAAGTAGAAAGTATATATAGTACCTTCTTGGTCTGTATGGCATGATTAATTTTTAAATGCCTTATTGCGAAGGCCTGATATTCTGCTTGAGAAAAAAAAATCACAGATGAGCTGACTGGGTCTTGGGAACTCTCTCAAGGATAAGGGAAAAGCTTGTCAAAATATGGGTAAGAAGTGAAATTTATGAATCACAACTCAGTTCTGACAGCACTTGTCCTTGGAGACCCAGGAGAGGCAACGAGACCTTTCTCTTTTGCCTTCACAACAGTAAACTCTTCCGTTTGACCCAAAGAACAAGGAGGAAGAGGAAACAATACTAACCCACCTCAGGGAACATGGATGTGTTGCTAATCTAGCTAATTAACACTTTGTTCATATTCCATCCCATGCAATCAAAAACAAGTAAAATGGTTCTAGCACAACTGACCCTTTTTTGAATCTGAGATCTTTTGCTTTTACCTGTGAGGATGCCTGTTAGATTTCTACCTGGGTTTCAAATATCCCATTTCTAAGAATGCAGGTCTCCCTTTTCATGCTGCTCCATTAATTGAAAAACCCAGTAGTACATGGATGCTCAATGGGTCAGTGTGGAAGCAAGTTTCTTTGTTCACTTGCAGATTATAACTTTATTCCTGCTGCTAATCCTCCAGAAAGCAGTGAAAAGAAAAAGTTAGATTAGGAAAAATAGCCGCCTTCCTAGATGAAAGCATTAGATGACAGAGTTTTCTCTTAAAGCCCTTTGAACAACACCTGTTAGTCCTTTTTCTCACTAACACATAATGTTGTGGTTTTTTTCACCAAAGAAATGGTGTATTCATTGAGCCGGGGTCATGACCTCTCATCTTTGCATCCCCAACATCTGATGATGAGGGAACATCATGAGCAAAGGGAAGAAAATCTCTTCCCTGAAGGTGATAAATTGAACTTGGGGTGGACGGTGCACTAAACAAATGGAGTTGAGAGTGTTTTCGAGCAATGACTGTAATGATTAAACCGCACAACCTCATCCTGGGAAGGAGAGCAGGAGGGTGCAGGTGGGTAAGGGACGGTGAGAAGGCGGTAGTATCAGTGGATTTCTGGGGGTTCCTGGGGGGTTGAAGAACTAACTGATTGCGGCCGAGAAAGGATCGTTTCTAAGTACAAATTCATCAACAATCTTTGTGCGTAGATTTTTTTTGCTAGAATAAAAAGGCCATGGAAGTTGATGAGTAGATTTTGATAGCACAGGGCACCAAGAGTCAATTCCAGGGATAGCTGGGTTTGCATAGATCCTTGCTTCCTCCTTAGGGGCGCTGGGCCCCACAGATGGATCTTTGCATCTGCTGCAGCCTGGGGAGGCACCCTTCCCCTGCTGTAATGAACATTGTCATGCACTGCCAAAACCCCCTTGAGGGCTGAGAGACTCCTCCCAGCTCTGGGAGTGCTAATGGCAGACAACACTCAGCTGTCTTTGGGGACCATCTCTCTGAAGAGAACTGCCTTGCCCAAGGTCATGCCCTCCTTGCAGGGACAGCCCCCATCTAATAACTGATCAACACGTGAGTATAAAGGCCCAGCCCACTCAACAGAGTTCTAGGCAGCTTTGAAGGGCCATGCCGGCTCCAGAGCTCTCCAGAACTACCAGATCTCACTGGGGTCAGCTGTAGCCTTCACTGGGACTGTGGTACAGCCTGATTTCTCTCTCTGCCCAATCTTACCCCCTCTCCTTTCATTCAACATGTGTTGACTCCAAGAGCATGTCCTAGTAAGGTTCCCACACACTGATTTCCCCCGGCCCAGGGTCTGCTCCCCAGAGTCGTAGTCAGGAGCAGGGCCACCTTTCGGGCACTCACCGGACTTGGGGTTGCAGAGCACCGGGGGGCTGCTGCCGAGCGTGGGGCTGCTGCTGAAGTAGCCGCTGCTGCCACAGCTGCTCATGCTGCTCCTCCTCACTGCAGACACGATCTTGATCTCCTTGCTGGGGCTGACTGCATGGGCCAGAAAACACACACGGTCACCGAGGGGGCAGACGCCACACGGGCGTTCAGCTGCAAGGTGCAGTGAGGCCAGGAAGGAGCACTCTGACCTTGGGGTCAGAAAAGCAAGAGTGTGAGTTGCAGCTCTGCCACTTACTCACAGCACAACCTGGGACCATTCCCTTCAGTTCTCTGAGCCTCGATTTCCCTAACTGTAAAGTGAGAATAATGCCATCTCACGGGAGGATTAGATCACCTGCATGAAAGGATGATATTTCAAGAACTACCAAATCCATGCTGAGCAGTTCCTGCTAGGATGTGAATTAAATGCTAGCTCTACAGGGGATGAATTAACAGTGATAATAGATGTCTTCTGATTTAATATTAGACCATTCATCATCCAGAGCCATGGAAGGAGCTTAAAATACACAGCACATATTCCGGCTTTGAAAGTGTGTATGAGGCAGTGTCTTCAGTTTCCTGATTTGGTTCTCTCTGTCACGGAGTAGGCTGGCTCACAACAGGGGAAGGTGTATGAGTGAATGACAGAAACCTTGGAGAGCACGCTGGAATGTGGAAGCACAAAATAATGCTGGCATTTATGGTAACCATGGTTACTATATCTTCCTCATCATCATCATCATCACTGCTTCAGGTCTATTGGGCCCACTCAAGAAACAGGCAAACCTTTGCACCAGTGAGTAAGTGAACAGTTACTCTGCATTTGCAGAAGACTACAGCCTTAAGGAGGCACTCAACTGGCGTGTCCTCTTAGTCTGGCCAGGTTGGCCTGGGAGCACAGGCTCAGGCTCCCGACCCTTGGCCAGTTTTTATTTTTCCACAGCAGCCCTTGTTTCCTGCTCCCCTCCAGCCAGCTACGTCCAAGGAAGCTGAGGTGTGTACAGGGGCTAGGGAAGGGCAATATAACAGAAGCATTGGAGTAAGACACAACTGCTGTGAGACCCAGCTCTGCCCACCGCTTTCTAACCATGGGCAGGCCACTGCACTGCGCTCTGCCTTAGTTCCTTCACCTGTAAAATGGGGATAAGAAAAGTCCTTCCTCTTGGAGTCACAGTGAGAATTAAATGAGAAAATCAGTGCAACCATGCTTGGCTCAGTGCCTACGGCACAGAAGTGTCCCTACATATAGTTGTGAGTGTTCTCAGTGTTTGCTCCTATTCATATCTGACACATAACACTTTCATTGTGTGTTGGGATAAGCCCAGCACTTTCAAACCTTAAGCCGATCAGTTCCTTGAGTCAATGCCAAGTTTTCAGAGGAGTTGAAGATATCTCTTGAAGCACCTCATCTTCTTAAACAGAATGACACTAACTTCAAGTTCACTTTTTCTGGATTTATCTCCGTGAACAGCAAATAGCATCATTTCCATCAGGGCTAATTGCAAATATGAGACTGTCTGACTTTACCTGGAATACCCAGGCTGCTGTGCTTTCTGGGCCTCTGGGTCTGCTTTTCCTAGCTCTTCTCTGTTCCCTGTCACCCCTTGATAATGGGCGGAAAATCAGTTGCCTTTTCATTGTTATCAGTGTCCACACCCACAGAAGTTTTAGTCATACTTAAATACAGAGCTTTTCCAAGTTGTGATTTAGAGAACTGAATAAGTAATATGTAAGAATTGCTTCTCAATGAAAAGCAAATAGATATGAGTGAGAGCTTGAGAGGTCCCCTATAATTCAAGCACATAATTTTATAAAATAGAATCACTGCATCTACGTTGGCTGCCCAGGAAAAACTTTGTGTTTTTTTTCTCTTGCCTACTTCTTGCTTATGAATAAATACCAATGCAATGTGCTGCAGAACAGAATTCCCAAAGAGGAGTTATTATTCGACTATTCCGGAAAGACAGGAAACATTGGATGGCATACCTGACATAAAACTGGTGGATTTGCGGTGGTCATGGCTCTGCTTCCTCAGGCAGAAGGGACTGTCATGAGCTTCCTGGGAAGAAGGGGACTTCTCGTTGAGCAGCTCCATCAGTCTTCGCCTCCGACGGAAGTTCATTCTGAACTGGTAGAGAAGATTGCTGTCCACAAATGGGTGTTTGTTGGACACTGGGGAGAAGAGACAGCAGATGAGGACTGTCTGGCATCCTGGCCACTGAGTGCTGCAGCCAGAAGACTCCAGCCAACAGGGGCAAAAGTCTCAAGAAAGAGTTGAGTTTCATAGATGCCACATGAGCCTGTGGCCTGTCCACACATGGTCCCAAATTCTTTCCACGTGCTATGTGCTTTAAAACTTTGCTAACCAATTCCTCTGGGGAACTCTTCCTGGCCTCAGCCCCAATCCGAGCTCTAGTCTTCCTCCATCAGAGCACTGACCACCCTGTACCCTTGTCCGGCTCCTCCCCTGCCTTCCCTCTGAACTCTAGGCTCTTTGGGGCAGTGATTGTGGCTTCCTTTCGTCATGTGTCCCCAGTTCCCAGCACGGTGCTTGTCCCATAGCAACACCTCAATTCATTTTTTAAAACCTTCTATTTTTAAGTAATTATAGACCCTCAGAGAGTTACAAAAATAATACAGAGACCACACGTTGTATGATTCCATTCATATGAAATGTCCGGAACAGGGAAATCTCTAGAGACAGAAGTACAGTGCTGGCTACCAGGGGTTGAGGGGTTCTTGCGGGTTGAGAAGGGTGTTAGTTAAAATATGGGGTTTCTTTTTAAGGTGATGAAAAAGTTCTAAAATGGCTTGTCATGATGATTGCACAAGTCTGAATGTGCTAAGACCCACTGAATTGTATACTTTAAATGGGTGAATTGTGTGGTATGTAAACTCTATCTCAATAAAGCTATTTAAAAAATCAACAACAATGACAAAGAGTACAGAGAGTTCCTGTGTAGCCCGCACTCAGAGTCCCCCAATGGTCACATGCTACATAAATAATTATAATACAATATCAAATGAGGACGTTGACATTGGTAAAATCTACAGACCTTATTCGGATTTCACGAGTTTTTATATGCACTGATTTGTGTGTGTGTGCACGTGTGTGCAAAAGCACGAGTGTCTGTATATATATAGTTCCATGCAATTTTATCACATGTATCGATTTGTATAAGCACCGTGACAATCAAGATACAGAACTGTTCCACCATGACAAAGAAGCTCTCTCCCTTGTGTTACCCCTTTATTTATTTTTATTTTTTTGAGACAGAGTCTCGCTCTGTTGCCCTGAGTAGAGTGATGTGGCATCAGCCTAGCTCACAGCAACCTCAAACTCCTGGGCTCAAGCGATCCTCCTGCCTCATCCACCCCAGTAGCTGAGACTACAGGTGCGTACCACCACACCCGGCTAATTTTTTCTATTTTTAGTAGAGGCAGGGTCTCGCTCTTGCTCAGGCTGGTCTCAACCTCCTGACCTCAAGCAATCCTCCCACCTCGGCCTCCCAGAGTGCTAGGATTACAGGCGTGACCCACAGCACCTGGCCTGTATTACCCCCTTTATAGCCTCCTATGCCAAGTCTGTAACGTCTGACAACCAATTTATGTTATCATTTGGAGAACATTATATAAGTGGGATCATACAGTATGTAGCCATTTAAGTTTGATGTTTAATGAATGAATAAATGGCTATCCACTGATAAAGACGCTTAGTCCCTTAGGAAAAATTTATACTTTATAGTGATATAATCATGCCAATGTGTCAACTCAAAATCAGTAACAAAAACTAACCCTCATACAGCATGCTCTATGAATCCAGAACTATTTTAAGTGTTTTATATGTATTAATTCCTTTAATTATAACAATAGCCTGGGATATGGGTACTGGTACTGTTATTTTCTTTCCTATTTTTGATGAGGAAACTAAAGCCCAAACATATTAGTAAGTCACCCAATGGAGACACAGTAAATGGCAGAGGTAGAAATAATGCTATGTTGGCTGGGCATGGTGGTGCCCGCCTGTAATTCCAGCACCATGGGAGGTGGAGGTGGGAGGATTACTTGAGGCCAGGAGTTTGAGACTAGCCTGGGCAACATAGTAGGACTCCATCTCTACAAAAATTTGAAACAAACAAACAAAAAAAACCTTTAGTATCTGACTCTACAGAGTCCAAGTTCCAAACCACTACTCTTTTCTGCCTCTATCAGAAATATTAATAATTCCTGTGCTTATTTAGGTTTTCATAAAGAATTGAAACAATGTCCCATAAAACTGCTAATTGTATGAATATTAGACTGGATTTATACCTAATTCTACATTATTATTTATATCTTAGAGGTCTATTGAGATTTTCAGTTGTATTTTTATTTTTTAATTGACAAATAACAATTGTATTATACATATTCATGGGATACATACTGATGTTTTAATACATGTAATGTGCATAGTGATCAGATCATGGTAATCAGCATATCCATCATCTCTAATATTTGTCATTTCTTTGCATTAAGAACATTGAATAACTTCCTTCTAGCTATTTGAATGAATATATTATTGTTAAATATGGTCATCCTACAGTGGTACAGAACACTACAACATATTTCTCATATCTAGCTGCAATTTTGTATCTTTGAACAAATCTCTCCCTATCCCTCCCTTCTACCTCCCCTTCCTATCCTCTAGTATCCTCTGTTTTACTTTTTACTTCTATGAGATCAACGTTTTTTAGTTCCCACATATGGTGAGAACATGCAGTGTTAAACTTTTTGTTCCTGGATTATTTCACTTAACATAATGTCTTTCAGTTCCATCCATGTTGCTGTGAAGGACAGGATTTCATTCTTTTTCATGGATGACTAATATTCTGTGGTATATATACCATATTTTCTTTACCTATTCATCTGGTTGGACACCTAGGTTGATTCCGTATCCTGGCTATTGTGAAAAGTGCTGCAATAAACATGGCAGTATAGATGTCTCTTCAATGTAATGATTTCCTTTCTTTTGGATAAATTCCCAAGAGTGGGATGGCTGGATCATATGGTAGTTCTATTTGCAGTGTTTTGAGGGACCTCTAAACTGTTCTTCAAACTGCCTGTATTAGTTTTCATTCCCATCAACAGTGTTTAAGAATTTTTTTTTCCTGCATATCCTTGCCAGCATTTGTTATTTTTTGTCTTTTTGATAATAACCATCCTAACTGGGGTGAAACCATGTCTCACAGTGGGTTTGATTTGCATTTCCCTGATGTTTAGTGATGTTGAGCATCTTTTCATTTATCTGTTGGCCATTTGAATGTCTTTTTTTGAGAAATGTCTGTTTAGATCATTTGCCAAATTTTTAACTAGATTTTTTTTTTTTTTTTTTTGCTGTTCAGATGTTTCAGTTTGGTGTATATTCTGGATATTAATCCCCTGTTGAATGAATAGTTTGCAAACATTTTCTCCCACTCTAGAGGTTGGCTTTTTACTCTGCTGATTGTTTCCTTTTCTGTACAGAAGATTTTTAGTTTGATACAATCCCATTGGTTTATTTTTGCTTTTGCTACCTGTGCTTTTGAGGTCTTATTTATAAAATCTTTCTGCAAACCAATGTCCTGATGCATTTCTCCTATGTTTTCTTCTGTTAGTTTTATCATTTTGGATCTTATATTTAGGTCTTTGATTCATTTTGAGTTGATTTTTGTATAGCGTATGGCGGGGTGGGGGTCAAGTTTCATTCGTTTGCAAATGGATATCCAGTTTCCCCAGCACCATTTATTGAACAGACTGTCCTTTAGCCAATGAATGTTCTTGGCACCTGTGTTAAAATAAGTTGGTGGTAAATATGTGCATTAATTTTGGGTTCTCTATTCTGTTCCATTGGTCTATGTGTCTATTTTAATGCCAGTACCATGCTATTTTTGTTCCTACAGCATTGCAGTAGATTTTGAGGTCTGATAATGTGATACCTCCAGCTTTGTTCTTTTTGGTATGATTGCTTTGGCTATTTGGGGTCTTTGTGGTTCCACACAAATTTTAGAATTTTTTTTCCTATTTCAATGAAGTATGTCATTGGTATTTTGATAGGGATTGCCTTAAATCTGTAGATTGCTTTGGGTAGTACTGTCATTTTAACAATATTAATTTTCTGATCCATGAGCATGGAAAGTCTTTCCATTTGTTTGCAGTATCTTCTTCAATTTCTTTCATAAGTGTTTTGTACTTTTCCTTGTAGAGGTCTTTCATCTGCTTGGTTAAATTTATTCCTTTTTTTTTCTTATAGCTATTACCGTAAATGGGATTGCCTTTTTATTTCTTTTTCAGCTAGTTCACTGTTCATGTATAGAAATGCTACTGATTTCTGTGTATTAATTTTGAATCCTGCACCTTTACTGAATTCATTTACCAGTTCTAAGAGTTTTTTGGTAGGCTCATTAGGTTTTTCTCTATGTAAGATCATGTCATCTGCAAACAGGGACAATTGATTT